>JAFIDM010125286.1:298133-315963 GCA_023159025.1 Thereuonema tuberculata | reverse complement strand
GTCCATACATTCGGATAAATGTACTTCCTTTTCTTGCTCCTAGGAAAAACATTACGAAGATAATACAGTAATTTCTCACACATCCGGTTAAATGTACTTATCTTTCTGGTTCCTGAGCAAAACATTAGAAAGATAATAATTGCCCATACATCGGGATTATTTATTTCCCTGTCTTGTTCCTGGAAGAAACATGTGAAAGATAATTATTGCCCATACATCCGGATGAATGTTCTTCACTTTCTGGTGCCTAGGAAAAACATTAGAAAGAAAATAATTGCTCATATATGCGAATGAATGTACTTCTGTTTTTTCTACCTAGAAAAATATTGGAATGATAGAAAATGACAATACATCCGGTTGAATGTTCTTCCAATTTCTTTTCCAAGCAAAAACATTAGAAAGATGAAAAAAGTGCATAATATAGATAAGAACTAATAATTAGCGAACAAAGTTAAATATTCAATAAGTTGTTTTTGGAATTTTCGTTACGGGAATCCAAGACCTACTGTTTGTAGGTTAGAGATTTCATCTCTTGAATTAATTGAAGAGATAGTGAGCTATGAGCTCAGTGGATTCAAAAAAAATATAAACAAACGACAAATAAACAAAACATCAAGTTACAAATTATGAACAAAATATATTTCTTCTATTTCATCATCTGATCAGAATTTGAACATTATTTTGTAAGAATGTTTTAGGCAGTAGAGTATATCTCACGTTTTGTTTGTTTAAATTCTAATATTCTTGGTAGTAAGTTATTTCATTTTATTTTATTTTATTGTTATGTTGGATTTATGAAGGGAGGAGGATGATCCTTTTCCCGTTTAAGAGATAGCTTGAAAAGAATAGACGGATTAGGCTATTCGTAACATTGCGTAGTAAGATGATGTAGCAAGAGAAGTTTATGGTATTAAATAATTTACGTTAATTATGAAATATTTATTTATTTATAATTATAAAGATAATAATTGCCCAAACATGGGCTGGATGTACTTCCCTTTGTTGTTCCAATAAAAATCATTAGAAAGATAATTATTTCCCATGCATCTGGATGAATGTACTTCTCTTTCTTGTTTCTAGTAAAAACATTAGAAAAATATTAATTGCCCATACATCCGGTTAAATGTTCTTATCTTTCTTGTTCCCAAGAATATTACTAGAAAAATAATAATTGCCCATTCATCCGGTTGAATGTACTTCTCTTTCTTATTCCTAGGAAAAACATTAGAAAGATTATAATGGCCCACACATTCGGATGAATGTACTTCCCTTTCTTGTTCCATGGAAAAACATTAGAATGATACTTGTGTAATACAAGGGAAAAAAAGAGGATTTGGAGTTTAAAAAAAAAATTGTTATTTTGATACTTACGAATTATATTAAATGGCCATTTAGTAAATAATTTAGAAAGGAAGATAAGTTAATGGAATTCTTTTTTGTCATTTTCGTATCAGTTTTGAAAGAAGATTATTAATTACAACAACAACAAATTGACCAATTGGTAACTTATTTGGACACTATACAAACAGGACGAAATTGGATAAGAAAAAAAAGATGGACATAAATACGTTTTTTAAGATATTTTAAATTACAAACTAATGACTATTAACTGATAATAATTTTAACGTGCTATATTTAACATTAATTACACTGCCAACTAAGTCTGCGCTTTTTTTTAAAAAAAAAAACAATAATAAATTACATTTAAAATAATCACGTACGTATTCGGAGACTCCTTTGTACCAGTCTCCTTTATCAAGTGTGATTTAAAAAAGTTAAAAATAAAAATAACTTTTAATTAAAAGAAGGGGGATTTTTTAAAAGTTATTTTTATTTTTAACTTTTTTAAATCACACTTGATAAAGGAGACTGGTACAAAGGAGTCTCCGAATACCTACGTGATTATTTTAAATGTAATTTATTATTGTTTTTTTTTAAAAAAAAAAAAAGTGCAGACTTAGTTGGCAGTGTAATTAATGACTATTAAGTTGAACTACTTACTAAGAAAACAAAGATCCAATAGTGAGTATATAGAGGTTAGGTGTTATTCAAAAAGTGAAATACACTCATGGACAAAAAAATTAGCGCACCAAGAAGAAGTCGTCAAAATGAAACGAAAATTTACATACGTAACGACTACTTTGATATAAGTAAATGATTAGAAAATCAAAGAAAAAGGATAATTTATTTCAGAGAAAAAGGCAAAAGAACAGAGGAGTTAATACTCCGTTGGACCCCCTCTAGCGCGAATGCACGATGCGATACGATCGGGCATTGAATCATCCAAGTTCTGTATGATGTCTTGAGACATTTCGTTCCATATTTGCTGTAACCTTGCCTCTAGTTCGTTCAAACTCGTGGGATGCCCAACTCGTCGTCCCAACTGATCCCAGATATGCTCGATTGGAGACAAATCTGGGGATCGGGCAGGCCAAGGAAGTTTAGTAATAGTGCGGAGACAGTCTTGTGACACCCTTGCCGTATGAGGCAGAGCATTGTCTTGTTGAAAAATGGCTCCTGGGAGCCGTTGCATGAGTGGCAGCACATTTGGTTGCAGGATTTCATGAACATACCGCTGGGCTGTCATGGTGCCACGGAACAATACTAGGGGTGACCGTGTATTGTAGGCAATGGCACCCCATACCATCACACCAGCTGTGGGAGCGGTGTGTCGCTGTACAGCAAAGGCAGGATTGAAGCGTTCACCACGGGCTCTCCACACACGAACACGATTGTCATCACTGCCGAGATTGAATCTGGATTCGTCGGTAAAGACGACCTGGTTCCATTCCGCTGCAGTCCAGTTTCCTCGTGCGCGGCAAAACTCCAAACGGAGGCGTCGATGGGTGGGCGTCAAGGGCAGCACACGTAATGGGCGCCGCGATACCAACTGTCCTTCAGCCAGGCGCCTTCGTATGGTTCGAGAAGACACAGCGGCCCCTAGTGAAGGTGCTACCTGTGCCTGGATGGCGGCCGATGAAGCAGTTGGCTGTACGCGTGCATTTCTGACTATGTGGCGGTCTTCTCGACGACTGGTCTGTCGAGGGCGTCCTGAGCTTGGTCTTCGTGTACATGACATCTCTCGGGTCCACTGGTCCCAAAACCTCCTCACAACACAATCAGAGCGGCCTAATTGACGAGCTACTCGCCTAGCTGACCACCCAGCTTCCATCATCCGACGATTTTCCCTCTCTCAAACTGCGACAACTGCGTATACTGTCTTCGAACATGGCGTAATGGCATGTCTACCTCAGCTCTTCCTTTGTAAATGATTCAGCACACTCAAACAAGCTTTGGTTACCTGTTTTATACTCCACAGAGTACGATGTTCAACGCCCTCTACCGGCTATACGTAATGCGCAATCACGCTGCATTTCTAATCATTTGCATATCTCCCCGACATGTACCTTCATTGCAAGTTTCGTTACGATCCCGCAATTATTTCTTGGTGCGCTAATTTTTTTGTCCATGAGTATATATTACAAGAAAAAATAAATTTAAAAATGTGCACTATTTAGTATTTATTGAGCTACAGTACAAAGTAAGTACACATTTCTATTTTCATAAGAATTATTTCGTACAAATGATTTCATACAATTATTGATTTAGTAATTACAGATCGTAAAAAAAACAAACATAAATAAAGGGCAAGTAAACAAAACAATGACGCTTGAGTTAAAAAAAAATACAAATTATGAATAAAAGAGACAATAAATCAATCCCGTCTCCACAATGCTTAGGTTATTAGGATAAATTTGAAAAGCCAACATACACTTAATGACGTGCATAATATAGATAACAACAAATAATTATCATAAAAACGAACAAAGTTAAATATTCACTAATTTGTTTTTTGAATTTTCGTAGCGGGAATCCAAGACCAACTGTTTGTAAGTTATAGATGTCATCTCTTGGATTAATTGAAGAGATTCTGATCTATGAGCTCACTGGAATCAGAAGAAATATAAACAAACGACAAATAAACAAAACATCAAATGACAACATCAAATTGCAAATTAAGAATAAAAACATTTTCCTTCCATTTCATCATTTGAATAATATATTTTTGTTTTAATATATAACGAAGAACTTTATTGTAACCAATTAAGAAATAAAATAACATTAAATTAATCCCCGCTAGCACAATGCTTAACTTATGAAAGATTAATTTGTAAAGGAAACATATACATAATAACAAAATTAAACGTGCATAATATAAATAAAAGAAACAATTAGCATAAAAACGTAAACATAACGCCCAAAGTTAGATATTCACTAAGTCATTTTTGGAATTTTCGTATCTGGAATCTAGGATCACAGTTTGTAGGTTATAGATGTGATCTCTGGATTAATTCAAGAAGCATAAACAAAGAAACATAAACAATCAAAATAAATATGAGCAAAGGCAGATAAGCAAAACATCAAAAACAACATCAAAATGATGTTAAAACGCATCAAAATACAAATTTAGAATCAAATAGCAATAAATTAATCCCCGCTAGCACAATGCTTAGGTTACGAGAAATTAATTTCTAAAGCAAACATAGACATAATAACCAAATTTGAAATCTTTACATTACGAAATTTTGATATTCGAGAATTCGATAAGACTATTCTACAATAATCGTAATAAAGGTTTAAATACTTTCTGAAATAGTTTCCAATGTTTTTCTGCTGTCAAACTACAATACAAAACAAATCTTTTGACCTATAACAGTTCAAGATATAGAAATGTCGATATAATCCTGAAATACAGTCATTGTAGAAATATTGGAAATTTTAACCAACACTATTTGAGTATATTTCTATCATCATTTCAAATTTCTTGAAGTTGAAGGTGATTTGAGTTGTGAAATGATCTTCATCTTGCAGTAAAAAATGCAAATGAATATAATTAATTACGTCACGAGATGTCGAGCACCTCGAGACTCGATTTGCCAGAAATGTTTTGCAATACATGGATGATGTCAGATCTATGTTAATATGTTTGCAGCTCACAAACTTCTTCCACAAATTTTGTAATGGTACCTCTATAACATCTACAATTACTGAAACATTTGCGTTATAGTTTATTGGTCGAACTGAACTGATCTGCTTACCCACATGTCTTGCGACAGTTGCCATTTCATTCACCAAAGGCCAATGTTTGGTATGGTTGAACATTCACTTTTTTCATCGGACCTTTCTTAGTCGAAGTGTTTCCTGCAGAGTTGCTGGCCAGCGTTGTGCATCTCTGTTACCCTATCAGGTGATTCCCACACTTAGATAGCGTCAATGTCTAGATGCAACGGTTTTCATGCCAGATGCACCATACATCACCAACCATATCGAGCTTTTGCTTCGGGTTACTTTTACCGAAACAGAATCATTAGTTATAGCCTTTCGAAATGTGAACTTTAATTATAAATGTTTTTATATTAGTGTATTGTAAACACACTGTGATGCATCAGAAAATCCTTCCATTTACTATTGTTTGTTTGAAATAACAACTATACATGGAGAAATTTGTAGGGATTTGATTATTATTAACTAAACAAGAAACTGTTTTGAATTCCTTGAGAATTTCTTCTAGTCGTTCTTCGGTCCGATAAAGAGCACTTCAAAGTTTTTGGAAAATAAGTTGTGCAACAGTAAAAGATGGCACAAAAACTTACTGATTTGTTCCATTTATGGAGCTTTTTAATCAGAATAAATAGCCCAACAGGAATTTCGCTCTGGAATTATACAGATTTTCTTTGATGTACATATACATTGCACATAAGAATTGGCATCTCAACTGAATGACTCAATTCCGATGCTTTAATTTTTTGTGAAAGAGTGTATCTAAAAAACATGTAATTAAA
Source organism: Thereuonema tuberculata (assembly GCA_023159025.1). Taxonomy (NCBI): domain Eukaryota; kingdom Metazoa; phylum Arthropoda; class Chilopoda; order Scutigeromorpha; family Scutigeridae; genus Thereuonema; species Thereuonema tuberculata. Next base: position 310,120 of record JAFIDM010125286.1, on the reverse strand, counting down.
GAATAAAGCAGGTGTAACAGGATTATGATAAAAATGAAATATTTTTTTTATATATCCACTTACTATATGTACGTGGCACAGTAATGATACATAAAAGAATATAGAAAACACTGAATTCTCTTTTGAAATGTCATTTTCGGTTTAACAGGAAATGACATCATCTTTGCAATTCACCCTGCATATGCAGACATATTTAAATTCTACTCGAAATTTGGAATTCAGCAATGTATCACTACCACATGTTTCTTTCGAATCTTTTAGGTATGTGGAATATTTTCAAAAGCACAATTGACGTCAAATGGCATGCCGGTTTGTTTCTACCGTATTGTATTGTAACATGCCTACTTATTGTTAGTGATTGAGGTGTGTGTACGTCGACAGAAGTATTGGTGGGTTGGAAAATGGAACGTTAAAATTATACGCGAAATGAGCAAATCGATATGCTGTTAATATTTGGGGAGTGTAGAAGAAATGGAATTGCTGCCTGTGCTCTCTATGATGAAACGTATCCTGAACGACATCATTCATCTCTAAATTATTTTCATAGAGTGGAACAGAAATTGTGTAAAGAGCCGATATTGCAAGGGAACATTTTATTATTTCTGAAGGCAGGCAAATCGATATTGTGGCGTTCACGTAACTCAATCCTACAACATCAATAAGAGTAGTTGCTAGCGTCAGAACTGGAAGTCACCAATCCATTTGGTGAATTTTACGAAAACATGGATTCCGTTACTTCAAGTATCAGTTACATCAACACTTGTATGAAAATGACCATGACAAACTGTGGGATTATATTTAAGAATAATTGTCACTTAGGTTCCACACAATAATTTTTCTAAACGGCATTTTAATTTATTTACTTGCCTGTACTAGTTTAGCAGAGTGTATTAAGTCTTTAAGAGTAAGGAGAAAATGAAAAGCAAAACTGATAAAAATTAACTTGATTTTATAATCATTAAACGATTACAAAAATGTGAAACAGTTGTTTCAAATAGTCTATGAATCTTTCATGTAGATTTCAATCATTTACAGTTCTTTACTTTAAAACTTAAAGTTCCTTTGAATCTTTCTTAACATCAGCTGTTCAATTAACAACGTTGATAAATGGCTATTTTCATCTAGTGTGATAAATACTAAAGTTTATCTTAATGTATAAACTCATTAACACAAAGAACTTTCATGTATCTAATATGTCCTTTTACTTGTATTAGATAGCTTTCAATAATGTTCACCGTATGTGCTATAACAGTAATTTAATAATATGAATGTTTAATTTAACTTGATTTCTCCAATCTTTCCTTGACTAACCATTCTAGTATTATAGTCTTTACCAAAACACTCTAAACAGTTTATAATCATGACTTGAAAACTTCAATCGAATAATCTTTAACATCGTTGAAATAATCTTCAAAAATAAAACTCTTGCTAAAAATCACAAATGTTCCTGTATTAATGCTTAAATCTTTTCAACTCAACAGTTCTTTAACTTTAGTTGATTTAGTCCAACATTTGTAATAAGTCGATTTCCCTTGACTTTAATAAATCTTAGCAGTAATGGTTTTACTTGAAATAAATAACTTTACTGTTTCTTTAATCTACGAATAAATGTTAATGTGTTGGTAATGATTAATCTTTAATGTTCATTAGTATACGTTCCGCTTTGTCCTAAACTCCATTTTCTTGTGTTCGAAATTCTAACGATGGCTCCATTTCCAAATTCTTGATGGGTGAAGTAAAATAGAAATTCTACTTACAAAAGTTCAGCTACAATCTATTAATTTCTCGTCAATCCCTGTCAAACGTCGAAGATAATACCTTGGCAAAATTCCACTTTGGTCAGCCAGTCTTCAGTTGCGAGATTCCATCTTTTGGGCCTAACCGTTTATTAAGAATTAATTTAACTTTACTATTAATCCTTACTTATTTAATTCTCAAGGCCGTCCGCCTTTTACTGAACACAATATGAGTTTAAATCAAAATTAATCTACAGCACAATCGGAAGGAACTCATCCGATTCCCATTTTCAAAACCTTAGCATCGTTGCTATTTGGTCTTCCATCGTAACGCCATTTTACGATTCTGCACGATTCACCATTAACAATTGAACGTCCGCGTTCATGCAGTGTTCGACACATCCATTGTGTTATCACGTGCTTACACACAACAAAAGAACATAGACTTGACTTTCAGTTTCAATGAGAATAAAAATATAAAAATATTTCCAAGCCTTGATGTTAGTTTTAATTTAATTTTATCAGGGGTTAAAAATAAAAATTGAATTTCTCACACAAACGTTTGCAATTTTGCAACTGGAGGTTCGGACAGTCTTGCCAATAATGATAATTTTGTAAGGAAATCAATTTAATGTGCTGGAAGTTTTAATCAAAACAACAAAAATAAGAAAAACGGCAGCACAAGAATAAATAAATTGCCTTTCTGATTCAATTATCGGAGGGAATCAACATTAAACTTTATTTCTTTGAAAATAGTTGATCTTTACTTTCTCGTCTGTGCTAAACTTCAAAATGGTCATTAAAATGCATGTTTAGCTCTAGTATCTTCGATATCTACACCTATCATAATTATCCTTAAAAGCATGATGCATGTATTTACCTTAATGTTTCCCACTCAGAGGAATGTCTCGGATGGCGCAATCACTTTGCTTGCTGTTTCTATTCTGTTGCTGGTCATTCTCTGATGTGTGTCCAGCAGTAATCTGCCAACATGATTCACTCCACTTTCCCTGGAACCTTTGTTCCATCTTCAAAAGTTTCTGGTGGAAACGTTCCCCATGTTCATCGCTTACAGCTCTACAGTTTTCAGGGAAGAAGTTCAAGTGAGAATGGAAGAAGTGCATCTTCAAGGACATATTACACCCCAGTCTCTCATAGCACTGCAGAAGATTATCCACTAAATCATTGTAGTTTTCTGCCTTTGTGCATCAAGGAAGTTGGTGGACACTTGAACAAAGGAATTCCAGGCTAACGTCTCGTCACCTGTGACAATATTACTGAAATGTTCATTCTTAAACAGTTTGTGTATCTGTGGACGAACGAAAATTCCAATCTTTATTTTTGCATCACTGAGACGTGAAAATTTTTTACGAAGATATTAAAATATTTCCCCAGTCTGCACTCTGTCCAGTCAGCACTCTGAACGCAACTAGCAGAGTGCATTTTAAATTGTAATTTGAAGTTCATTTTTTATCCAAGTGCGGAGGCGTTACACTATAATCTCATAATATTGCCCACATGTTAATCTATTAATTATAGCAGGGAGTATAACTTTGCTGGATTCTACAAGTGATTTGTTAATTACATTATCTTTTCCAGATTCAAGCGAATCCTTTCGTTTGTAGTGGCCTGCCCTGGCATGACTGCTCCACATACACAAAAAAACAACAAAGTTTGTGTAACCCTGTTACAAGCCAAGAAAAATGGCAATGACTTTCAGACCAACGGAAATGTGCTACTTAAACTTCTCAAAGTTTACTCTGCATACAAGTGCTTCATATTGTCATAAGTTTCCTTCATGTAGGCTGCGTAACCAATTTGTATAGATAGAAACAAGTTATTATTGTGTAGAAGAACAGCCTTTAGACTTATCTTTGATAAATCTATAAACAATCTCCATTCATCACTTTTATAGTCAACTTTCAGAGCTGTCGTGAGACCCTCAATATCATTGCAAAATACATAGTTATCTTGTTTGGTGAAAAACGGTAGGAATGGAGTGTGACGTTCACGAAACACACTGACATTTACCGATTGGCCAAGACAATTCCACAGCTGCAATCTAGATACCAACAGTTCTGCTTTAACTTTAGGCAATTCCAAATCTCTTACCAGATCATTCAACTCACACTGTGTTACTTGTGTTGCTGTGTAGACTCCTCATTACACTGGAATTCAGGATCTTTCGATGTACTCGGTTTAGAAGGTGATGGAGTAGTATTAGAGTCACTGCTGTCCTCGTCACTAACTGTATAAGAATCAGGTCGGATGGGAACAGGTAGTCCATCTACTTGATGCACTGGACGCTCAGATGATATTATGTTAGGATACGTCAATGCTGACTTTTCTTCTTTGAAATACCATGTTTTAAAGGAGTTGTCACGCAAAATTAACATTCATTTACGTGGTTTATTGGTTGTCTCCAGATCATCGGAATAGCAAAGACCATTGACGAACTTTTAAGATTCAATCACGAAAGAAGACCTGTGGCACGAGATATGCAATATGTATGAGGGACCAAGGGCTTGTCTTGGTCACCGATTTTGCAACCAAACTACAGATCATAAGCCTTCTTAATGGTTGATGTTATTGTTCGTTTTTGTGATTTTGAAGTTAACTGTCCACAAATATAGCAAAAATTGTCAGATATGTTTACACATTTGCAAGGCATATTGAATCGCATGTCACTTAGTTCGCTACACACAAATTAAACAAACTTGAAGCAAAGCAATATTAAACTATTGTATTCTGCATTTAACTTCATATGTAACAAACGTGACTGAATTGCGCTAACCAACAACAGTGACATGTGACGTCTCTCCCCTCCCCCTTCTCTTTTGATGGGCACTGCGGTTAAAATAGGCTTCCAACACTGCATGATGTGAAGTAAGAGGGTTAGAAACGCTATGCTGTTTAACATATGTGGGATTTCTACGGCAATTTCACGACAAAATGAATTCTTAGCACTAACTGAATCTGACCCCCCCCTCGCCCCCACAGCTATGAAACTAGTGATAAGCATGGTCCATCTAGTAAAGAACAAATGGTTTTGTTCAAGATACATTTTCACTATTGCCTAGTGTTATCAGGAATCGGGAACGGCCATTTCATCAGCCCTTTCTGGGTTCTTTATCGGATCGGGCTGAAGAGTCCCATGCAGGACGAAACAGCGGTTCCTGATTCCCTCTGATAATTGAATCAAAAAGGCAATTTATTTTTTCGTTTCTTATTTTGATGTTTTGAATAAAAATTCCAGCATGATAAATTTAATTTCTTAAGTAATTCATCTTGTTGCAACTTTAATTTCTTTATCATAAAAAGCCTTCAAATCCTATCATTGTTAGGAAAAGAATTTTGGTTGTGCAAAATAGCACAATATTTATTATTTTTGATTTTTTTTTTTGATTTCAGAGCTCTCTGCCAGTTGTGGCGGTGGCCTTCACCTAAGTTCTTGCCTTTCTTGGTTCTTTATCGGGGAGGGTGGATCGGGCTAATGAGACCCATGCAGGACGAAACGGCCGTTCCCGATTCCCTCCGATAATTGAATCAGAAAGGCAATTTATTTATTGTGCTGCCCTGTTTCTGATTTTGTTGTTTTGAATAATAATTTTCCATTCCACATTTTGTATACAGACGAAATACGATTTGCAAATAACTGCATGTTCAATAGAAACAACACTCATTCCTGGTCCTAACACAATCCAAAGTTGATTCGTGAAGCAAATTTTCAAGAAAAGTGTGGGTTCAATTGCTGGATCGATGTTTTGGGCAATCGAATAATAAGTTCGATATTGGTTGAAGGATAATTGCATGGGGAACGATATCTTGGTTTCTTGCATAATGCAATAGAAGAGACATTAGATGAATTGCCGTTGAATGAAAGACAACAGATGCATTACCAACATGATGGGGCACCACCTCACAATTCCAGAATCCTTACCCAATATTTACAGAATAGATTTGGCGATCACTGGATTGGAACCAATGGACCAGTACTGTGGCAACCTAGGTCACCAGATGTGACGTTATTAGACTTTTTAATCTTTCCTCACCTGAAAAATATCGTTAGAGACCACCAACAATATTATCTGATCTACACAATAGAGTACAAGCTACGATTGCCAGTATAACTCCTCAACAGCTGAATAATGTTGTGCGGGAAGTAATTGAACCAGTCCAATTATGCAGGGACGCTTATGGTGGACAATTTGAGCATCTTACATGAGCCAATATATTTCTTCTCTATGTTCGTAGCTGTCATTACAATAAATAGTTCTTTTATTTTCATGCATTAAAATATAGCAGTCGATAGCCAGATTTGATTTTCCATATTCCTCATACATAAAATATTCTAACGAAATATGTGCATGTGATAAATTGTTAAATTCCAAATTTCGAGTAGAACTTAAATATGTCTAAGTATACAAGGTGTTCCATTTAAGAAAGCAAAGATGATGTCATTTCCTGTTAAACCGGAAATGATATTTCAAAAAGGGAAGACATATTTTCCGTTTTCTTTTGTGTATCATTACTCTGCCAAATTTCATTGAAGTAATGGATATATAAAAAAAATATTGGTGGTGTACCCTAATCCTTTAACATCCGATATAATATTTATATAAACAAAATAAATACCAGGGGTCTAAGAAATAATGTGAGATGTTAAAAGCGCCAAATAATTTGGTTGTGCCTAATATTTGGATTGTAGGCTTATAGGTCACGGGAAGTGAATCTTGAGAGAAAAGTTTCTACTTCATATATTCACCACAAGGTAGGGGTGAGAGAAGATATGTGCTGTTGCTGAAGTTCTGTTTTCTTTGCTCGTTCGAATTCGGAATTGTGGAACAGAACTGTTCGTGACAGAAGATTTCAAAGTGTCCTCAATCCTCGGAGACCATTTGCATTCGATGCAAACTGTGCTGTATAACATATCGGAGCAATTCGTCATGCAGTCACCCACATTCACGTCTTTTGTCGTTTATCAAGGCCTCTAGCGTGTGCACCCTTCGTCGATAGACCCTATCCTGAAGATAACTTCAGAGCCAACAGTCACAAAGAATGATGTCAGGGTATCGTGCAGGCCAAGCATCAGGATAATGCTTGCTTATTGCATGATCATTAGGGATGCTCTCTGGAATCGTAATCATGGCAATACGTGATGTGTGTGGTATAGATCCATCTTGCATAAAGACTACTATGTTCAGGACACTGAAATAAGGATCTAATTTTTTTTTTTTTTTTTTTTTTTAATAAAGTTCGTATACAATACAATAAATTGTATTCATATAAGAGTACAGAGTTCTGTGGTACGAGGTAATACTAAATACTTGAAAGTCCTATCTTCTTTCTGAATCCCGTGGAGTTTTCTTCATTGATGAGAAGCACTGACCTTGTGAATAAATTAAGTTCTCCGAACTGGATCAGGTAGTCAGCTATTTTATCTTCAAATAATCCACTTCAATTTGGTTTGTTCGGGATAGGCTTATGGTTTGTTCGGGATAGGCTTATGGCTTGCTATCTTTGATTTTCGTCACAATTAGGCCCTCTTCTCCTAATTTATCCTACGGCTTGAGTAATTATATTTAGCACTTCGGTTGAATTTTGCTCCGTCGCTTTAAAACATCTTCGTCTCATTTGTTTCTTCTGGTCCACAGGAATCCGGCCTCAATGCTGGAAAATGAACCTTATCTTGCGAGAGCTCTCTTCAAAATCGGTGACCAAAGGAAGTCGCTTCGTTCTCGTCACTGCCCGAATATCCAACAACAATGGGATTGCTTGTCTCGCTTCGTGCTTCTCTCGAGCGCGAGATTCTCGTCGGGTTTCATTGTTGACTTTAAACTTTCCAATTGAAATTCGCAATTGAAGCTTTGCGTTGGATTTCTTTTTTTTGAGGAATAAAAAATTTTCCTTTTGTTTATTCCGCTTCAAGACTCCCCCTGCTTCAATAGGGAATTTAATTTTGCCTAAGAATTTCCTTTTTTTTTAATTCGTCAGACCTAGTAATTTAATAAAGGTGTTTAACTTTTGTAAAGTTAAAGTTTTTGTCATGCCATCGGCTACATTTTTATTTGACTCAATATATTCAATGGTTATTTCTCCTTTCTCAACAGCTTCCCGAATTACATGATATTTGATGTCAATGTGCCTGCTTTTACTTCTATTTACGTCATTTGTGGCTAACTTTATCGCGGCCTGGTTATCACACAATACTACACTCGGACTTATCATGTATTCCACTTCCCTGATTTCCAATAAAACATTTTTTACTGCTTTGTGCTCAGATATACACTGCGCTAGAGAAATGTACTCTGACTCTTGGGTAGAAATGGCAACGACCCGTTGTTTGCGGGTTATCCAGTGGATAGGTCCGTTGCTTAGCATCATGACGCAGCCTGAGGTTGATTTTCTATCTGCAACATCATCGGCCCAAGTAGCATCACAGTATGTCTTGATCTGGCTATCAGATTGTGAATACATTAGTTTCAAAGTTTTCGTTTCCTTCAGATAACGAAGTACCCTTTTTAATTTCAGCTTATCCTCTTCACACGGATTAGCATTCTTTCTTGATAGTTGATTTACGGTGTAGTTTAGATCAGGCCTACACGTGTTGCACAAGTAGTTTAGACTTCCCACAACACTTCTGTATCTTGTATGTTCTTCAGCATCCAAGTTTTTACTGTTTTTCATCGTTTGAGTAGTGTTTGGATCCATTGGAGTGCTTATACCCTTTAAATCTTTCATTTTAGTTTCTTCGAGTAGCTCTTCAATGCATCTCTGTTGACTTATTTCCATTCGTCTGTTGGATTGATCGTAATATATCTTCATTCCCAGAAATTCATCTATCTGGCCCAATCTTTTAATTTTGTAGATACTTTCTAGATTTTTCAGAGTGATTTCTATCTCCTTTTTGTTTTGACTTATTATCAGGAAATCGTCAATTTAAACAATAATGATTACGTTTTCTGATTTTTCTACACTTACGTATATACAGGGGTCAGATTCAATGGGCTTAAATCCTATTTGCTTTAATTTGGTTTTGAGCTCAAGATACCATTGCCTGCCCGCTTGCTTCAATCCATACAGGGCTTTCGTAAGCAAAACTCCATTATACTTATTTTTGTCATGTGTCACTCCCTCAGGCATCAACAGATATATTTCTTCATCAAGGTCTCCATATAAATAAGCAGCGTTTATATCAATTTGTTCTATGAACCATCCCTTGTCAGTGGCTATTGCGAGAAGCAGTCGAATGTTGGTCATACTAGGTGTAGGTGCGTATGTTTTGTCATAGTCAAGATATCTCTGCTGTGTGAATCCTTTCACAACTAGACGAGCTTTATACTTGTCTACTTCACCATTTTGATGATATTTGATCTTGAAAATCCACTTCGTGGATAAGGGAGTTACATGTTTCGGGATGCGGACTTTCTTCCATGTTTTATGCGAAACGATGTTTTCTAGTTCACTATCGATTGCATCCTTCCACTGTTTGTGATCGTCACTGTTTAGTGCTTCTTGGTAAGATTGAGGCTCTTTTGCACGTACGTAGAAAGTCTTTACTTGTTTGACTTGAGGTTTCACGACTGTTCCGGAACGCAAGACCATCCTTGGTTCTTCTGTTGTTTCATCAGATTGCTCAGCATGTTATTCTTCATCGCCCTTTTCTTCATCAGATTCATCTGAACTTTCTTCTACCCTATTTGGGTTAGCTGTTATACTTGCGTAGTCTTCTGGTTTGACTGGTTTGATTCTCAATAGATCCACTCCAGATAATTTGTCATTAATGAAAGCGTTGCTTGTCTCCTCTATCCTGTGTTTTTCAGGGATCCAGAGTTTATAGCCTCTGACCTTGGTGGAATAGCCTACCAGTATCCCTCTGTATGCTCTTTCTTGAAATTTGTTGTTTCTTCTGGCTTTCGGTATTCTTATGTAAGCCAGACTGCCAAATTTTCTGACGTGTTTTACACTCGGGTCATATTTTCCTCCGTTCCAGATTTTTAACGGGATTTGGTTTTGAATACTCTCGTGAGGTGACCTGTTCAACAGATAGCAAGCACTTTCAACCGCAAATACCCAGAAATTTGTGGGGAGCTTGGATGATATCAAAAGCGTCCTTGTGCTGTCCAGTAAGGTGCGGTTAAACCTTTCCGCTACGCCATTACTCTGAGGCGAGTAAGGAGATGAACAACAATGTTTAATTCCCTTTTCGTGAAGAAATGTGTTTAATTCTTCGTTTGTGTACTCTTTTCCCTGATCTGACATCAAGCACTTTACGTGTTTATCCGTTTGAGTCTCTATGAAGGTGATGAAAGCTCGGGTGGTTCTTGCTACGTCTTCCTTAGACTTCAGGATATAAACAAATGCTCGCCGGGAGTAATCGTCTATAAACGTGAGGATGTACTGAGCTCGATAGTAGTTTGGGATGTTCACTGGTCCACAAACATCGGTGTGAATAAGTTCCATTATGTCTGATGATCTTACTTGATTTATTCTTCTATGATCTTTATCAGTTAACTTTCCTAGTTTATAATCGTCACACACTTTCCTGACATCGACCGGAACACTATCCATTCCTCGTAGTAGCTTATCATCCATGATGATTTTTAGCCTTCTGTATGATATGTGGCCCATGCGTTCATGCCACAATTCAGGCTTATCTTCATCCTTCTTTACGAATGAATTAACTGAAAATTTGCGTAATCTTACATTAGCACGATACAGGTTGTCTTGCAAAGCACCTTTGAGGACCCACGATCCCCTCCTGTCTGAAACAGTGTAAGTTCTATTCTCTAGATGTTGGACAAAACCCTTTTGATCCAGCTGTGTTGAGGAAATCAAATTTATGCCTAATTCAGGTACGTAATATACGTTTGTAAGCGTTAAATTGACATTTCTATGTCTAGTTACTATACATACTAGTTCAACAGTTCCTATTCCTGTTGCTTTGACAGGTTCTATCGAAGCACCGTGAATATTTACGGGTTCGGCCAGTTCTTCATATTGTGTGAAACTGTCTCGTTTACAGCTTATGTGATGGGTCGTAGCGCTGTCTAAAAGCCAGGTGTCCTTGGTTACTTTTGCTACCAAACAATTTTCTGCATTCGTAATTGTAACACCCATATATGCTTTGGACTTTTGAGGACCTGCGGGTTTTTCATTCCAACTTCTATTGTTGCGATTGAAACTTCTTTCTTTAGGATGCCTTTTCTGCTTCTGTCGGCAATCTTTGGCAATGTGCCCCCTTTTGTCACACACGTAACACCTGCGTTCGTCTTTCCTTTGTTCATGAGGTTTACTAGCTCTAGTCGGGTATGCGTCCACTTCTATGTTAGCCTTCTTGGTCTCTTCCTTGCTTCTGTTGACCTCATTTGATATGCGATCGACTATGGTTTCAAATGTGAAATAAGGCGTACCTTCAGTTAGGAGCAATCCTTGCGCAGTTGAACTAAACTCTTTTGGCAACCCAGATAAGATCATCCAACATAACTCTTGATCTGGTACAGTTCCGCCTATTTGATTCAGTTCTCTTAATAACAACTTGACATCCATTAGACCCTTTTCTAAAGACTCACAGTCTTGGAAATGTGTCATGTTATACAGCTTTCTCTTAAGACGAGATATTTTTAAGTTATCCAACTTGTTGAATCTCTTTTCCAATTCATTTAGGAGTGCACATGCCTCTGTTTCTTCTTTAACTAGAAGTTTATGGCGATCGTCCAATAAAGAGACTATCGCTCCATAGGCTCTTTCTGTTTTGTCTTTGAGTTTTCGGCGTTCCACCTTATCGTCTACCTTCTCAATTTCATCCAGGGACATATTTGCCGCTCTCCATAGACCTTCATGCATGAGTGAATTCTTCATGCCAATACGCCATGACGTATAGTTTGTTCCGTCGAATATCGTACTGATATACCTTTGACTTTCGGCCATTATGATGTTGGGCTCCCCAATGTATTTAGTCCTATTTATTTACGACCTCGCACCGCGCAGTGGAACGTTGCTGGGCCCATAACCTTATGAAATAAGGATCTAATTTTTTTTTTTTTTTAATAAAGTTCGTATACAATACAATAAATTGTATTCATATAAGAGTACAGAGTTCTGTGGTACGAGGTAATACTAAATACTTGAAAGTCCTATCTTCTTTCTGAATCCCGTGGAGTTTTCTTCATTGATGAGAAGCACTGACCTTGTGAATAAATTAAGTTCTCCGAACTGGATCAGGTAGTCAGCTATTTTATCTTCAAATAA
>JAFIDM010125286.1:262797-294870 GCA_023159025.1 Thereuonema tuberculata | reverse complement strand
ATAACAATATTTGTATAGTTACCATTGTCGCCATCGAACTCCAATTGCTGCCTAACAATATTTGTATAGCTAACATTGTCGCCATCGAACTCCAATTGTTGCATAACAATATTTGTGTGGATTTCATTCCTTTTCATTCCCTGGAAGAGTGGGGGTAGCGTGATGTTATATAGTCTACAACCTTCTTCAATAAACGGGCAAACATTTTTTTCATAACGGACTGGTAGTTCCTGAGATTAGCGTGTTCAAACACACAAACTCTTCAGCTTTATAATAATAGTACAGATAGATATAATTTTTATCATTTTTATTATTATTATTCAGAAGTAAAATTTCAGGCCACCACACAATTGGTTAGTTGGTTGGTGTTTTATGGCGCAAAAGCAGCTGCGGCTAAGCTGCGCCACACCACACAATTGCGGATAAAATAATTTATAGATATTAAAATATACTTTCTAAGCAACCTGCGCTTGTTTGATTAGAAGAATGAATACATAAAATACCAGAATCAAAAACCAGAGTTTTCATGAGCATGTGATAGCCTAATACAAAGTCAATGCAGATACAGGGAACATCGTAAGTAAATCTCTGGACGCTCAGGGATATTACAAAGTAAAGGTGGGTGAACTAGGAAACTCAGAAAAATAGGCAAAATTTAAATAATTATAACACAATTGAATTTAAAAAAACCAAGATTAAATAATGAAGTTCAAATTTACATTAAAAATATATATATATTTACATCAAAGCAATGAAATTAAAAGAATAAAGAAGTACCATACTGAGGAATAGTGAATATTGAAAGGTTATCATTATAATATGTGGAATCAGTTGTAATAAAGAAAGATTTCTTAGATTTCCTTTTAAAGTCTTTCTTTTCGTGGCATATTGTAACGAGTCATTTTTATTTTATTTCTGAGTCTTTATTTTTGTAAATACTCATTATATTTTAGTTTTTATAATTTCTCAAAGTTTTAATGTTTATCCCATTTTCAGTTGATAATTGTGTTATTTGTTAATTGCTTTATTTTTAAATGTCAACTGATTTTTCTATTTGAAATTTTTAAATGTTTGTTTACTTTAAGTGTTGTAGCCAATGAAATTTCCCTTTGTTCTAGTGTCTCAACCAATCCTTCTTTGTCTATTATAACTTTTTAAACTGTCAATTTATGTTTAATAAAGAGTTCTTTGGCTTGTAGCCAGTTTTTCAGATCGCTGGCCCTGCTTTAGTCATTCTCGACTTTAAAAACATCACAATATAATCGTTAGTTCATTAAAAACTAACGGATGATTGGCTTTTTCGAAATGTCCAATAGTTAAATAACTTGGATCTTTATTTGAACAATAGTAGAGAATTTGTTAAGAAAGTTTAAAATTTGACATTTAACCCATTTTGTGTTTTTTTTTCATTAGACGTGGACTCTTTGTTCACAGCTATCTCATTAGGCCTCATTTTTACAATGACAAATATTATTGAAGGATTTTGGTGAGCTTACCTGTTCAGGATTTTTTAAATTAATTAAACCTATGTATAAAATCCAAGTTGTTACCTTCAATAAAAAAATGTAAATTCAGTTAGTTGATCTTTTTATGGGCATATCAGCTTCAGCAATAACAGCTGATATATGAATGGGATATATTGAGGAAAGTGCCTTTGTATCATTTGATCTGAAACATTTGCATATCTCTTTTTACGTCCAGTATATGGACGACCTTCTTTTTTATGCTTGTGACAATGCGCAAATAGATATAAAAAACATTATGAAAAGCCTTCACCATGATATTAAATTCAAGATAGAGCTAGAAGTTGAATCCGCTTTACTTTTCTTAGACGTAGCTACCTCCAGGTTGCCCTCGGGTTTTTAAACGGAAATCTACCATACACCCACCAATATTGACTTTATACACAATTTTATCTCAGCGTGCCCACAAGCGTTTAAAAGAAATGTCGTAAACCTGGCGGTTGACAGAGCCTTCAATCTATCCAGCTCTGAACAGTTATTTTTCGTTGAATTAGAAATTATAAAATCTATTTCAATGCTAATGATTATCCTTTACCCTTCATAATTCAGCATATTACTAACACTCTACAATGTATTTACAATCTCCTATTAGATCACCTCGTAATAACTTGCATTTTGATTCCTTTCCATACAGCTGTACTTTATTTACAGCTCTAAAGAGAATTTTGCAGAAACTTAATACTCTCACAACACCGATCACCCATTCTTTAAATCGTTTCTGGATTAAAAATGACATTATACAGATCATAATAAAAATGTAAATCCAAAGGGCGCTGCCATGCCTTGAAGTAATATGCAGATATATTGGTGAAATCTCACAACTATTAAAAAGGCGAAGCGCACAGCATTCATTGGCTGTTCACAAAAAAGATCTAAATTATTTAACTACTGACATATCCAAAAAATCAATCATTCCTTTGCTTTTAATGAACCAACGATTAAATGTCACAAAAAGAATGACTTTAAAAGAAATTGTAAGGAATCATTCTTTATTACAAGTGATTCAAAATATTATAATAATACCCTTTCAATATTCATTATTCATCAGTATGGTTTTCATAAATAATTGATCGAGTTGTTGTTCTTTTACTTAATACACATTATTTTGAAATGTTAAGTAGTAAGTAGAAGTTTTTTAAGCAAGAAAAAATATTTTTATTATTTTAATTTCATTATCATTTGAGCTAAAAAGTAGGACGTGAGTCTTTTGATTGGGATAAGATTTTAACTATAATTCAATTAAATCTGTATCTATATAAATGCGAAAGCCCTCAGTGACTCATTGACTCACATCTACAGTAATTCTCCTACTTTTCACAAAACCTGGAAAGAAATTTGACAGAATGCTTCATTAGGCTGTACTTGGAAAAAGTAAGCTATTGGGATTTTGATTAACCACCCCTAAGAGATTAAACAGGTGCGAAATCTCTGAAATATCGCCACTTATGCACCTGGTGGCGACAATTGGAACTAAAAAACTTATGTTGTGCAACAAATGCAACTAAAATATTGTTCTGCATAATATATAGTAACCATCTAGTAACCTGGTGACCAAAACTAGAACTAAAATATTTTTCTGGATTATTGTCGTCCAAGTCCTCCCCTGTGTTTTTTGTTGTTGTTGTTTTTTTGTTTTTTTTGTTAAAATCAAAACGAAATGTATTAGAAAGCATTTTCGATATTGGAATTCTAATATGTGTAAATGGGAGAAAGAAATCTTTCTTGAAGGTTTGCATATCTCCAAAACCACTTGACAGGGAAACATGAAAGCTGTCATGCGTGTTTTGTATCAAAATTGAAAACATGCTTTTTCGATTTCGAACCCTGAGACGGGGGATGAGGGGATGGCCAAACATTGTTGAAAGATACGCTTACAAGGATTTCGCGATTTATAATGTTCTCGTGATTGCTTATGAACTGGGGAAGGTTTGAAGTGATACGGGTATGGAGAAGGATGGAAAGGGTTGAGAAATTGAAAAAATACAAAGGGAGGCGACAGAAAATATTAAAAGATGTTCCCTTTTTACTTCTATATTAAATAGAAACAGCAACAGCTAGAGCTCAATGCTGAACTTAAAGCAAAGCTGGGTTGAGGTGATGTTATGTAAAGAATGTTGCAAAAGACAAAAGCACTTAAAAAAATCAACAATAGGTAATTTACTGCATCAGTTTTTTTATAAATATGTCATTCTTCTTAATTCCAAAAAATTCAAGACTTATAACACTGTTTGACGTTTCAAAGTTCCTAGTAGAGCTAGGCAATCTTTAGATGTAACAATAACAGTTCCATTTACTATATCTTGTTCCAATAATAAAATATTGGGATCAAATTCTTCTATTACCTAGTACAAATTGATAACTATTCCCAGTTCACTTAATTAAAGAAATAGCCTAAAAAAAAAACTTTCACTTTGTGTGAATAAATAACCTTCTAGCATTAACTTTAACAAGTGTAAAATGGCTATCTAATTCACATTGTGTGAATAAAAATGTTCTGTGAATAAAACATTCTTCCATTATTTTAATTAACATAGAATGTAAAGGAATGGCTAAACCACTTCTGTGAATTTAATTGGCTAGACCCCTTGTGTGAATTAATGTTCTTCTATTAACTATTACTTTTAAATGCTCCACTTAACACAGACGTTATTTCTTAGAATACACTACTGACTTCCGGAGTATTCCTCGATGTGGCTAAGTTTCAAAACTCCTACACAGTTTATCATAAACTTACTCACTTGATAAACTTGAACTTGATAAGTTAATATCGTATGCCTAACATATCTGTTCACCGGTAAATGAATTAACAAAGCGTCCATGAAGCATTTACATTCCAAGATGGCGGCTGCTCTTCTATCCATCGAACTTCAGTTATGTCTCCGTTAATCTCTCCCAAAATAACTTCCTGTTAGGGCTCACAAATAAGAGAGAAATTATTAAATATCAATCGACATACAACTCTTAAAATAACATGTTAAGTGTGAGTAAACTACAGATAGAAGAAACTTGTGTGATTGGAATATAATTATTTGTTGCCTCTCCTATAGAAGCGTAGATTTCATTTTTCTCCGGCATCCAATCTCTCCAATTCGCATTATCCAATTCTTCATCCGTGCTCAACAACCAACAAACACGTCTCATACTCCTTGATCCTTCATTGTTTCGCCGTGCTTCCCTCTGGTTGTTTTAAAGAATTAACATTTTCAATATCATACAGTTTTATTATAATCCATCACGAGTTATTCTTTACAATTCTTTGTTATCAATTTCACTTCGTGCACTTCTATAGCGCTAACACTAAATTATTTTAAAATTCCAATTGCATCTTATAATCAATACAGTATTGATTCTTTACACACAAACAGAAATCTTACTCGATATTAATATTAAAAAAAATCGGTTGTATTCAATTAGCATCAAGCGAAATTTAACATGAGTGTTCTTTGTGAAAATTGAAAAGATGCTATTTTATTTTTTTTTATTTCTAGGTCTAAGGGATGTAAACGAATTTGTAAATATTGTTGAAGGATACTTCTACGAGTTTTTCGGTTTACACAATAAGAATAGAATATTAATTTGTACTGATCACCTGATTTTTTATCAACTGGAGAAGGTTATTGTGACAAGATTCTGGAGACCAAGAGAAAAGGGGGGAAAGCGTGGGAAAGTTTCGAAGAAACGTCACAATTTCAATTTCTATTTCCTCCACATCAGGATATCTTTTTTTTTTTTTTGTAGCCTGTGCGAAGAATAGGTTTTTCAGTATTTATGAAAACGAATGTTTCATTAACTAGTTCGCTTTTTATGAATATGTTACGTTATTTTTACTTGAAAGCTCACTAAGTAACGAAAGTATTTATGAAAATTTGAACCTTTATTATTGAGTCTTAACAACAGTGATTGTCAACGGATATAAAGAAGCATGGATTGTTTATAGTAAGTCCTTTTTTTTCGCATTCTAAAGAAACATACATTAAACACTGTGCAGGCATGTTAACATTAGATATATTGGGTTGCAAGATGGTAAGTATTAGTACACACTCTCCAAGGGTAGGCATCCTGTAAAGGTGAAATGATTCTACATATTGTTACCGATTGAATAGGTCAACCTCTCTCTCTACTAGAGTAGACTGGCCTGAACTTGCTTCCCTACAGCAGAGTTGACTGTCCCAGTCGTGAAGGAGGCAAGGACTAAGAATAAAAATAGCAGCAGAGTCAAGCCAAAAGAGTTAGATAGTGGGCAAACAGAAGCTTCCTTCATAATAAGTGAGTTCGGTTGTGCAAGTAAGCCAAAACAAAAAGAAGAAGGATCTTCCTCCTCCCACTGAAGGAGACAGAACGTTGGTGGCATCTAACTAGAAGAAGGTGTCTCTTCCCGGTTAAGAAGAGATCTAGACGGCATCTACACAATCATACACAGCCGAAGGAGATCGTACAAAGGCAGCGGCAAGCGGTCTTCTTAGACCCTTATAGAAGGTGCTCTATTCCTGCATAAGGAAAGAGTAAGTCCATCGCGTCGACTACGAGCGGTCCTTCTTATACCGCACTGAAGAAGATAGTCCATTTGGGAAGGAGCTCAAAAACGAGTTGAAGAAGATTCCTAATACGGAACAGCTCAGGGAAGCAGCATCCTACTTGAAGACTGATGTTCCTGCTACGCGACGGCCGCAGCTCACCTGACGACTGAGATTCCTGCTACGGGAAGGCAGCAGCCCACCTGACAGCTGAGGTTCCTGCTACGGGACGGCCGCAGCTCAATTAATGACTGAGGTTCCTCCTACGGGACGGTCGCAGCTCATCTGACGACTGAGGTTCCTGTTACGGGACGGCCGCAACTCACCTTCGACCGAGGTTCCGGCTACGGGACGACCGCAGTTCATCTAGCGACTGAGGTTCCTGCTACGGAAATGCCGCAGCCAACCTGACAACTAAGGTTCTGCTACGGGAAGGCCGCAGGTCACCTGACGACTGAGATTCGTGCTATGGTACGATTATCAAGAAAGGTGACGGCCCAGCAGAAGGGGGAGGGGGAGGAATAACCTCGAAAGCCAGTACAGACACAAGAAGACGATACAAGGAGAAGTAATCCGGACGTTATGTCTACGGGTTTCTTGTCCTGAAGTCCAGTGTTTAAAGAAAATTCGGTGCCAAAACGATGCCCTTATTTTCTACTATTGATTTCCTATTTCACACCCATTCCTAGTAAAATCGATTGCTTCTCATTCACATTAGTATCGTAAGTGGGAAACTGTTAAATGTGTGTAACTGTTGTTTGAGCTACCTGCAATTAAGTCATCTCAGTGGTAACAATATTGCAATTAAACCTAATAAACCAGAAAATTATGCTGTGGTCTCTGTGGAACCATAAGTAAACCAACCGTTTTTAAAAACAAAAAAAAATATTTTCTACTTATATTTTCTACTTTCGTTCTCATTTTTTTTTTTTTGTGGTTTTTAGTTTCTTCGTATTTCAACAAATTATAAACAAAATCCTGGTTGAAAATAAGAAAGCAGTGTCTAAAGAAGAAACTAAACTTCGATTAATATATACGAAAGTTGCACCAGAAAAGAAATGCAAAGATTAGTAATGAGTAAACAAAGTAAACCTCGAGCATTGTTATTTAAACTAAAGATACTTGAGAAAAGATTAAACTACGATCGCTTTATATTTTTAAGTTTGACAGACAAAAGATAATCGGAGAGAATGAGATAATCTCCAGAAAAAAAATATTTTGCGACATAGCAGGAGCAAAAACCATTATAATCAATCAAATTGATCTACCACTACTTTTCATTTTTTTTTTGGATAATTCCTCTTTCAAGAATTTCCGATTTACTTATCTCTTTCAATTACTTACGAATAAAAATTTCGGCCGCAGCTCACCTGACAACTGAGTTTCTGCTACGGAAGGGCAGCAGCCCACCTGACGACTGAGGTTCCTCCTATGCGACGGCCGCAGCTCACCTGACGACTGAGGTTCCTCCTACGCGACGGCCGCAACTCATATGACGACTGAGGTTCCGGCTACGGGACGGCCACAGCTCACCTGACAACTAAGGTTCCTAATACGGAAAGGCCGCAGCACACATTAGCGACTGAGGTTCCTGCTACGGAAAAGGCCGCAGCCTACCTGACGACTGAGGTTTTTGTTACGGGAAAGCAGCAGCTCACTTAGTGACTGAGGTTCCTGCAATGGGAAGGTCTCAGCCCAACCGACGACTGGGGTTTCTGCTACGATAAGGCCGTAGCTCACCTGACGACTGAGGCTCCTCCTACGGGTAGCTGCAGCCCAACTGATGACTGAGTTTCTTGATACGGGAAGGCCGCAGCCAACCTGACGACTGAGATTCGGGACGATTGCCAAGAAAGGTGACGGTCCAGCTGAATAGGAGGGAGGAATAACCTCGATAGCCAGTACAGCCGCAAGAAGACGATACAAGGAGAAGGAATCCGGTCATTACGTCTACGGGTTCCTTGTCCTGAAGTACGGTGTTTAAAGAAAATTCGGCGCCAAAACGATGCCCTTATTTTCGACAATTGATTTCCTATTACACACCCATTCCTAGTAAAATAGATTGCTTCTCATTCACATCAGTGTCGTAAGTGCTAAACTGTTAAATGTGTGTAACTGTTGTTTGAGCTACCTGCAATTAAGTTATCTCACTGGTATCAATATTACAATTAACCCCAAAGAACCAGGAAATTATGTTGTTGGCTCTGTAGAACCATAAGCAAACCGACCTTTTTTAAAAACAAAAAAAAAAGAATATTTTCTACTTAATATTCTTCGTTCTTATTTTTTTTTGTGGTTTTTAGTTGCTTCACATTTGAACCAATTATAGACAAAATCCATGTTGAAAATAAGAAAGCAGTGTCTAAAGAAGAATATAAACTTCGATTAAAATATACGAATGTTGCACATGAAATGAAATACAAAGATTTGTAATGAGTAAAGAAAGTAAACATCGAACATTCTTATTTAGAAATAAAGAAACTAGAAAAAAGATGAAACTATGACATGGTTTCTGAATAAATGAGCTTATAAATCTGTCTGCAATAAACCTTGTAACATCAGTTTGTTACTAGATGATCCCCAGAACATGTTAAGTTGAATAGGTAGTGGAACTTCTTCAGATGAATGGGCAATTTCAATGGAAGTAATAATAATTTGCCTTTGTGCTCTTTCAGGTACTTTTAGCGACATTTTGTGTTAGCTATCAAAGATATAATAAACTCTTCCACAGTTGTTTCCAACATTCTGAATGCAGGAAGATAAAACAGAAAATGTTTTCCTGAAGATTTTTTCTTTTTCTTACAGAATTCATGACATCCAAAGATAACAGGTTGTTTCATCAGACTGAAACGGATGATCATATTTTACAACTTAATGTGATGTTTCTATTTCTTTTAACAGTAAGCTTTTTTGAGATTTAGTTATTAGCCCTTGTTGATCAAATAATGAGCAGTTCTCAGATAGATTGTATTAGAATAACTAACAACTTTTTGATCATATTATGCTTTATTTGATCATATCCCATAGATGGACCAATTTGTATCATTCGATAAGTGGAGCTTTTTGATTTCTTTTTGTTAGATTTTATTAAAGTAGATCCAGTATTTTGTGTTTTGCCCCTGCAAAACTCGGGTAACATTACTTTGCCGATAATATTTGAGATTTTTCCTGTTTTTAAATTCATACCTTGTTCTGTGCAGTGCATTGTAAACATCGACTCCTATTTCAAATTTGTTTAAAATTTTTTCCTTTGCGTCCTGAGAAGCAACTGCATTTATAACTACGTTATGTACTGGATTGGGTTGCAAGTCAAATGGGTTCCCTTTTCGTATAACAAATTCGAACATTGATCTTATCATTTCTTCATTTCTATCAGCTTCCTGTTTAGATAATTCATGGTGGACATTTAAATCTTCACCTAAATCAATAGAATCCGTTACTTTTCTTTACCCATCATGAGTGCCTAATGATATATATATCTATATCTTTATCTATCTACATCTGTATCTATAACAAATATCATTCTGCAAAAAAATCTTTTTGATTTGTTTTCTTCCTATTATTGCCGAAGAACTTTATTGAGATCGATTGTCTCTTCTAATGCTATGTCTGCAACAACTCCTATAAAAGGATGGTCATGACATTTCATAATATGCCCACCTTTCATAAAGACGTCAAGAACCTCTGGAAACGTATCAGACAACCTCCTCATGTCTTCTAAGTATAAAGAAGACCATCGCTGATGGCTGACACAATCAAACACAGCAAATATTGGCTGTAGTTTTTCTGTACTATGTATGAGATTAAGTTCCCTCAGACATTGTCTATCGGAACGAAACAAGTTCTTAAGAAGCTGAAGGAAACGTATGAAAGTATCCCAATACAGAAACTGTCCTGACGTTTGCATTTCCAGATCAATAAGCTCCTTAAAAACTGCAAGCAGCTTGTCTACATTAGTGTTAGATATAAGTGACCTACTGCTTTCTCCCATGCCTCAGAAAGCCTTTACTGGATTTTCAGTAACTTTTGTAGTTCTGTTATGTAAGGCTCATTGGAAACCTCCTTCAGGAATGACTTTACCTGCAATCTGAATATAAGATTCTTAATCTGATTCAAAATGCTTTATTTTAAATGAAGATGTCATGCCTTTATATTGAATTTACATTAGAAGATGTAATGTAATCTAATACAAATGTTCCGAATTCACTTTGAAGACGACAGACTTCTTTTTCATATTTGCATGTGGGATTTGTAAATTTATGGATAGCAAAATTTACAATATTATTTTTGATGGAATTTATAATGAAATTAACTTTTAAAAACAGTAACATTTTATGTTTAGGAATTATACATATGTGAAATTTTAAATGCAAATTATTTAGTGATAAAAATAATATAAATTACATTCCCGATACTTAAATGAAATAGATATCTTTGATTATTTGATATCTTTGATATTTGAATTTTTAATGATCCTTTTCAAAAAATGTAATTGTTTCCATAAATATTCAAAAATGTATATACAACAGAAATGCTTTTCACTCATTTTCATGTTTCACTTAAGTGTCAAAAATAGAGTATACCAATTTTTTTAAAAGAAACATATTATTGAAATAATATACCTACAAAAGTAAATGTTATCGAAGCCTTTTTAATGCTTTTCAAATAATTCACCTATTTAGCCATTATCACCTTTTACGTCCCTTAAATGTATGCAACTGAACTTAAATCATGAAATTAAGGCTTCATTGTCAATCTAATGGAATTTTTATATTTCTAAAAATGTGGGAATAGTTCTAAATTGTAAGCTTTTGCTAAGTTGTACATCAAAAAAATGAGCCAGTGACTTTTGGTATTTTGGAACAAAACCTTTTGAATTTTCATAAATCGCCAAACATTAAACTTTTTAATATTAAGATGTTAATATCTTTGTTAGGAAATGTTAGGAAGCTAATAGAGTGATGGCCTAAATGTGAACTATAGCATTGACCAACAAACAATTTTTTGCTGTAGGATTGTTGGCCACGATCTGGTGAAAGATCATCATTACATATTATTGAATGTTGATCCCTCCCGAAGAGACGTATGTTTTGTAAAAAGTGTAAATAATTAGTTGAAATACAAGTACTTTATGGAGTTAGAAAGGATATCAAATTGCTAACAATTGGTAGCAGAGCGTGTGGTTTTCAATCTACGGAAACTCGACAACGTTAGTCCTTGCAAGTTTAGGCCTACCGGAGGATCATGGCGTCGAAATTCCAGGTGGCACATATAGAACCACTAACAAGACAGAACTTTCTAACCTGGCGGGTGCAAATACGAAATTTCCTCAAGGCACAAAAGCTCTGGAGAAAAGTCATCGTAGGAAATAAGCCTGAAGGATGTAACTTCGACACAGACCACGAATTTAAGAAGGCGTTCGAAGAATGGCAAAATGGGAACGCTGAAGCCATTAACAATAAAACGCTGAACTTGTCAAAACAAGAATTATGTAAGTATCTGAAGAAGCCAGAACACCTTGGGAAACGATTGAACAGAGTCACGGCAAGTCAATCGAACAGCTGAGACTAGATGCTACGTTAAAGTTAACAGATGTAACCAAGCAGAAAGACGAGTCCATCGATACCTATATAGACAGGGCTATCGCAATAAATCAGGAATACGAAGTAATGGGTCACAAACATAGTAACCATGAATTGATCAGATTCATTTGCAGAGGACTCCCAAGAAAGTTAGCTCAAGCTGTGGTGGCGATTGAAACAGAAGAACACCCATCAATAGATAGGCTTAGAAGGATTCTGAACCGAATCAATCTCCTAGACAAAGATGAAACGCAGGTGTACCAAGAAGGGCAAAAAGCCATGATGTCAAACCGCTCATGAAGAAACATGAGATTCAAGAAGATAATTTGCTTCGCTTGTGGCCAAGAAGGACATAAAGCTTTTCAATGTAAATATAGAAAGAACTCTGAACACGAAAAGGTCGACAAAAGAACCAAGGGAAAACAGAATGATAAGTCGAATGCTGCAAGAATGGCAGTTAACGACAATAAAAACAAATTATGGATAGTTGACTCAGCAGGACATCCCATACGAACTTAAGTGAGGAATGTTTTACCCAAATTATACCAGATAACCGCCTGACTGGAACTGCTTCCGAATCAGAAGTCATACAAGCCAAAGGAATAAGTAACGTCGATGGGAATTTCTGCGTTAGCCAGGATCGAACAAAACCTCAAGAAGAACATACTACATGTTACCAATCTGCGTACAAATCTTATTTCAATCACAAAATTAGACGACGAAAGACTGGAAGTAAACTTCAAACGCGGCAAAGTAACTGTGACAGACGACAGTGAAAATACTGTGATGAAGGGTAAAAGACAAGGAGACTACTATGTAGTGTGATGGAAGAGGGAGGCGAAGCTACATATTCCTCCACCGCAATTGACAAACGGAACTTACGGCATAAAAGACTTGGACATATAAACCAGAAATACCTAAATATTCTCAAAGACAAGGGATTACACCATGGACTTGATATGAGATCATCATCTCGTGAATCCATCTGTGTTACTTGCAACACCGCAAAGATGACTTCATTACCACACAAATCTGTTTCCAGAAAACAAACAGAGTTGCTTGAACTAATACATGTCGATTTATTTCATCCGTTTCCGGTAGAATCGCTAGGTGGATCTAAGTATTATCTTGCTGCAGTAGACGACTGTTCTGGTTATACTATGACAAGGTTATTACGTCACAATTTTAAGCCTATGAAGAACTGGTCGACATTGTGCGATACTCTGAAAGACAGACGGGAAGAAGGGTAAAAGCAGTCCGCACAGACAATGGAACAGAATTTGTGATGAATAAACTACTCCGTTCAGCCCGGAAAGTAATGGAGTGGCAGAACGGATTAACCGAACTTTATTAAACATAGCGAAATCGATATTATTTGAGGCGAAACTTCCTAACTATTTGTGGGCAGAAACCATTCTCACTGCGACCTATATTATAAACAGATGGCCGAAACCAACACGAAGTGACCAAACTCCAATCCAGGCATGGACAGAAAAGAAGTCATCCGTGAAACATTTATGAACATTTGGTTGTTTAGCCATATTGGAATCCCTAATCAGAAGCGAAAGAAACTCGATCCAAAGCCGAAAGAGGGAATAATGATCGGATATTCAGAATACAGTGGATATTCAGCATACCACATCGGTGAAACAACAGAAAGGAAGATAATCATATCCTGTGATATTAAATTCGTCGAAGATCAGTGGGCCAGCGAACACCTAAAACAGACCTTCGAGAAGAAACCAAGTGACAACGACTTTTGGAATGCAGTAACTGAAGAGATGAATTTGAAAAAGCAAGATACATCTCCGGACAGTAACGGGGTTCCTGAGGAAATAGAAATCAATCAGAGCCTTAAAGGAAGCTCAACTGAAAGTCCACAAACCCCAAAACGGAGGAGAGGCAGACCAAAAGGATCCACAAAGGAAAATAGAAAGCAGCAGCTTACTGTTGATCAACAACAATGAGAGGTCCAGGGCCAAACATTAAATTTATGACGCTCTGAAAGACTTAAGAACATCAGTGAGCAAGGCGAGAATGAAAAGTCGACCCTGCAACATGAACCAAATAATCAGGCGCTGAGCACAGGTATATCTACATACGAAGAATCAACTCCTCAATCGTATGAAGAGGCTTGTAGCAACATAATGTATGGGAACTACTTGATTTACCTGATGGAGCCAAACCTATAAAAAAGTTTTTGGAAAATTACAACGAAACTAAACGTAGATGGCACTATCAAAAGGTACAAATCAAGATTAGTAGCTGTCGGTTGTGCTCAAAGTCCAGATATAGACTTCGAGCATACATTTTCACCTGAAGTTAAAACAGAATCCCTCAGAATCATCTTATCCTTAGCAGTATCGAAGGGGTGGAAGCTCCGCCAGATTCACATAAAGACTGCTTACCTGCATGCGAAATTGGATAAGGACATCTACATGACCCAGCCGAAAGGTTACAGTATGACAGGAAATGAAACAAAGGTATGTAAATTAAAACGCAGTTTATACGGCCTTAAGCAATCGGGACGTTGTTGGTATTACAAGCTACGCCAAGCACTGCAGAGAGTTGGAGAGAATCACACCAAAGCAGACCCATGTGTTTTCATTTGGAAGAAACAAGGGAAACAAACTGTTTTAGGTGTTTACGTAGATGATTTCTTAATAGCGGGGGAGATAGACAAGTTAATTGACGAATTTCTACAAAACCTAAAGCCGAGTATAGATATTGTGAACCTAGGCGATCCAAAGAAACTTTTAGGAATGTACATACATAAAACTGAAAATGAAATCCAGTTTCATCAGATACCTTATATAGAAGAACTGATAAAGGAATTCAAAATGGATACAGCGAAACCTGCATCAACACCTTTAGATCCAGGGACAGATTTTCGAAAGCTGTAGGAATCCAAACCAGTGAAAAAAGAAACAAATCTTGAACTTTTGGGTAGTTTACTATTCATTTCAACAAAGACAAAGCTAGATAACACGACGGCACTGGCTATGCTCGGACAATACTCACAGAATCCAACAGAGGCACATTTTAATGGTTTAAAACGTGTGCTGACATATTTTATTGGAACAAAAGATCGGAATTGATAATTAAGGCCAGTAAAGATCAAAATGTCGTCAACTACACTGATGCATCGTGGGGCAACTGTGAACGTTCAAAATCTCTTAATGGATACTTAGCATATGTAGGAGGAAACCTAGTATCATGGAAGTCACGCAAGCAAAGATTGGCTACACTATCCTCTTGCGAAGCGGAAACATTTGCACTCCTAGAAGGTTATAAGGAAGCAATCTGGATTTGTGGATTCCTTCGAGATTTAGGATACGATACAAGTAATAAATTTCCTTACGGAACTTCGTACTCTGACAGCTGGTCAGACATTCAGATAGTGATAAATGATTCGTGTGGGGATAGAACGAAACATTTCATGCGCAAATTGGACAGGCTACGAGACGGTTTTGGAAACGACGAATTTGAAATTAAGTTCTTTCCAATTTGTGACATGCTTGCAGATGTCCTGACGAAATCAATACCTGGTCCAGCAATGAAAAGTTCTCTTCTTCATCTTAATTTGTCACCGTTTATTCAGGTGACTGGGGGGTATATTAGGAAGCTAACAGAGTGATGGCCTGAATGTGAACTATAGCATTGGCCAACAAAGAATCTTTTGCTGTAGGATTGTTGGCCCCGAACTGTTGAAGATCATCATTACATATTGTTGAATGTTCGTCCCTCCCGAAGAGACGTATGTTTTGTAAAAAGTGTAAATAGTTAGTTGAAAAACAAGTAGTTGAGTTTTTAATATGTATGAAGTTTTTCTATGGAGTTAAAAAGGATATCAAATTACTAACAGGAAACCTCGTAGATATCTAAAAATTACTGATCAAAAAGTATCTTATATTAACTCACTTCTATTTTTACAAAGTTTTCATTTAAAAGATAGGAACCTACATTTTAGTGTTATTTTATTGAGATGTTTACTTCGGAATTTTCAAGTTTCAAATTTTTAAGCTCTTGATATCTTATATGTAACTAGCCGTGTACCGTCGCTTCGCTCCAGAACCCTTGCATGCATAGCTTTAAAAAAAAATATATATTTATTTAGAAAATTAATATTGAGATCGGAGAATATCCGATTTCCCAGCCTGTTTTGGCCTTCTCCGCTTAACTCAGATATATTGCGGGTTGGCGCCACACACATTTTTGTATGTATCATGAAAGTGCAGAAACGTTTGTGACTGACTGATATAACGTTCGATTGAACTTTCCAATAACAATATTTTCTCAATATAATGTTCTCTTCCAAGTTTTATATCTAATAGTTTGGTCACAAAATTGGAAAAACTTAAAGTCTTATGACAGATGTCAGACAGAATAAAGTTTTTATATATACTCATTAACAAAAAAAATGAACGATCTAGAAGTAGTTGTCCGATGGAGAAAAAAATTGATGGAGAGGAAGATTATGTACAGAATAGAGAATGATTAAACTTTCAGACAAATTGAATGATTTATTTCAGAGTTACAGAGTTATAAAGTAACGAGGTCAATAAGGTGTTGACCCACCTCTACCCTGAATGCAAGCTGCTACACGACATGGCATAGAGTGATAAAGCTCCCTTGTGGTCTCCTGCGATATTTCTTGCCAAATTTGCTCCAACTGTCGGGCTAGGTCATCCACATTCCCTGGTGGATGCAGTCGCCTTCCCATCATATCTTAGACATGCTCGATTGGAGAGAGATCTGGGGATCTGGCTGGCCAAGGAAGTGTTTCACAAGCTGCAAGAGAGGTCATAGCAACACGTGCCGTATGTGGTCTGGCATTATCTTGCTGAAAAATAAGGCCAGGGTACTGCACAAGGAAGGGTAGCAAAACAGATCTCAGAATGTCGTCGACGTACCGCTGTGCTGTAAGTGTGCCACTAATGACGACCAAAGGGGTCCGGCTATCAAGGGAAATGGCATCCCAGACCATAACTCCTGGTTGAGGGCCTGGGTGGCGTGCAATAGTGAAAGCAGGATTGGCACGCTGCCCTGGGCGTCTCCAGACACGTCTGCGACGATCTTTCAGGACACAGTTGAAAGCGGGATTCCTCGCTAAACACTATACGTCCCCAGTCAGCATCATTCCAACCGGATCGAGCCAAGCACCACTGTAATCTGGTCCAACGGTGTGCAGACGAGAGTGACAGGTGACGTAGCGGTCGGTACGAGCGTAGATGTCGCTCTCTCAGCCGTCTTTGAATGGTCATGGTGGACACTCGTGTGCGGGTCGCACATCTGTTGGTTGATAACGATGATTCAGGCGCTGTGACAGTTGATCTGACAATCACTCTATCCTCACGCTCTGCTATGGCCCTAGGGTGACCGCTACCTTCATGATGCTGAAATCTGTCATTGTCCACCCATTCCTGCCAGCATCTTCTAATCGCCGCATCACTTCGATCCATATGACGAGCGATTCTCCGATTTGTTCAACCTGTCTCTTTAATCCAATGATACGACCTCTTTCAAACTCTGACAGTTGCACGTAATGAGCTCGAATCCTGTGGTGAGGCATTTTTTCAGTCGTTGAAAGGTATCCTAACTCGCAATGCAACAGAAATTTTGACCATCAGATTGAGAATCGCTTCTTATATACACCTGCTTACAAGGAAACCTCTCGAACCTTACAATCGCGAATTTTAATGAAACTTTGCAGAATGAATCATTAGATTGTGTTTATAAAATGAAATAAATCTTAGATGCGGAATCGACCTCGAAGGACCACTTTTTTTGTGACAAAAATGTTCGAATACAGATCGTTTTAACTCTAAAACACCAGACGTCATTAATGATTTGTTGCAAACGTCTATATCTAGTAGTTGCCTATACATTCTAATAGCTAAGTTAAGTGGCGCCATCTGTTATTGACTCGTGATATAAACTTATTCAAAGTCTTTATTTTGTTTTAAATTTAAAGTTTTCAAATTCGGAAAGATTCTTAAACGTAAATTAAAAAGAATCAGATATAAGAGGAAACCTTCTACATTAGTTGGTTATGATGTATAATATATTGATAAATTCATCGGCGTCAAAAACACAGCGTGCGTTGAATCTAATGAATTTCAATGCATTTTTATGAATTAAAGTTCTGAAGATTTACTTCAATAAAATATTTTGTGCATAGGATCCTTTATTAAACAGTCTCTATATTTGATTTGGCATTATTTTTTTTTTAATAGCTTAAAAATGAGAGGTGCATAGAAGGTTCTGTTTGTAGTCCAGTGCATATCATTGAGAGCTTATAACTTCCAGTCACAAATCGGTCGGAAGATTTTATTATTTTAATAAGTATCATTTTTCTCATATTTTCTTCTTTTTCCTAATAGTAAGTTCTTTTTTATTTCTTTTCTTTTCTTTATCTTAACATAAAGATAAAGGGAAAAAAATAGTCTTTTGTGATTAATTTAGTGAAAAAAGAAATGTAAGCAAAAATTAAGACAATAAAAACACTTTTAAATTTGAAATAGTAATACTTATTCAAAAAATTACATCCTTTCCACGGATTTGAGAATTATTATAAACTCTCAATGTACTCGACTACTTCAGACAACCATAAAACACCAAGTTTTATGACAGACAGAATGAAGTTTTTATAATATACGATTTAGAATAGGTTAGGATCTGTTAGCATATTACTTTATATATTTTCCATAATAAAATCATTATTATCCTTTACATGAAGAAGTGCAGGAAATTTTTTTCAAGTAAATATTTGTAGAATATATTAACGGAATTTCTATAATCTTTTACCAAATTTCATTTCACTTTTACAATTTAGAAAGGAATAGTAATGACTAGAGATAATTCCACTTTGTACTAAAACTTTGACTTTGAAATGTAGTTAATAATGAATAAAGTTAACTAATCATGATTTTCTTAGGAAGAAATCTGTAATTGTAACAACTAGTTTAATTTTACGTGCACTTATCAATTCACAGCAAAAACGTAGCCCATGCACCATATTCAAGTAGAAAACTTCAAATTTAATTCGAAAATTAAATGTTTTTTAATTTAATCTGGTGCATGGTCTACTTTTTTGCTTTCAAATCTGTAATTGTTTAGTTTAATAAGTTGATCGTGTTTCATTAAAATAACCATCAACAACAACTGGTCACTTTCTATTGAATTGGATTAATATTAAGAAAAAAAGTGAAAAGTAAAAGCAGTACATTGAACCTCATCTGTCAATCAATTGTGAATATTTAAATGTAACTTTTTTTAAATACAGTATTTTCTTTTACACATTGTATATTTATATGATAATAGTAAGGGTATCGCTTATTGAATATTGCTATTTTATTTTTTTATTTTCTTTAGGATTCCTGTTTTATCAGATTCCAACTTGCCTTTGTGCTATAATGAAGAAGAATTTGATGAAGCAATGAAAGTTAGTATGCAAATTCTTTCTAACACGACAAGAGAAAAGTGTGGATGTCCAAGAAAATGTAAAGAAACGATTTACACAATCTTTCAAAAAGAAATGGATGTTCTATCTGGTTTTGTATCTGCGAGATATTACTTTAAAACAAACAAGGTTTTAGAATTGAGAGAATATCAAGAACGCACTTTGCCTTCATTATTATTAAATATATTAGGCATTTTCAGCTTAAATTTAGGATTAAATGCCCTTTTATTGTTTCAAATTATCGAACAAATTTGGTTTTTCTTTCTTTCAAAAGTAAAAAAGATACAAAGAAATTGAACCCAAAGAAATCACTTTTCAAAATGAAAGGATCTCAATTTGTAAGATTAATAGTAGTTAAATTAGCGAACATATAATTTTATATCTAGCAAACCAGGAAATCGGATATGTTTACCCTAGAGTTTCCAAAGATTTTAATTTAGAATCTTTACTTCACTCAGAAATATTTTCTATCTGAAAATAAATTCCAAAACATTGATTTATTGAAACTTTTAATAATTACAATAAATGACTTTTCCATAAAAATTAAACATCATCAATTACTCTGGAGTTGGTATCTCCCGTTAAAGCATCTGCTTTATTCGATGTTTCTTTGAAATATCAGTCAGCCTAAAACTCGACAGCCTAAGGTTTCCCTTAACCTAAGGGGAAAAAATACGGCTCTCTATTTTACAGATACCCTATCAAGACAAAAAAAAAACCAACCTATAATTTAGCGTGCCGGTCTCGAAATATAGTGCTAACCTTGAAACTTGTATACTGCTTAGTATATGTAATCCACAATACGGTACATCTATGTAACAAAGGATGCATATCTTGTATTGAGGATAGAATGCAGAAAAATCTAAATTCTAAAATTAATTTATAATGCTAAAACATTTTTCAAACAAATAATCTTTTAAGTAGCATGACTGGAAAATCTTAATTTAAATTGCTTTCAATATCTTTACTAGTCATTTTCAAAAACCTACATTTCACGAACTAAATTTTTTTTTATAATTTCGTTCTATTGAAATGAAATGAATTTAAAATTAAACTAAAATTTAAGAATGTTAAAGATGAAAAATGTTCATGCTTTTTGCAGCAATTTTTTATCTTAGAATCACTTTGTAATATCTTGTTTACGTAATTAAAATAATTAGTCACAAAATTAAAATATTGTAAGTTTCAAACAATGTTCCTTCCATTAAATTTTACATATTAGAAGATAAATATATCTTGTGTTCAAGATGTTCGTAATTAACGTTCATATTTCGAAGCACTTAATTGGAGAACCAATCTGTGGAACATTGTAGTGGATAAACATGATTGGTTGTGGTTTACAGAAGGACATGTTCAATAGTTTTCCCCCAGGTTTGGAATGTACTGAAATCAAACATTCAACCACAGCATATACAGATCACTCCTAATGTTGAGAATATGGCATGTAATCCTGGTCTTCTAATTCCCTAAGTTGGTTAGGTGTTCACAATAGATGTGAACAAATGATTTTTGAGATGTCCCCACAGCCAAAAGTTTTAGGGGTTAAGATCCGGCGAACTTGTTAGTCACGTTGTACGAAAATGGCGACTGATCTTCTGTGTTCGATAAAATTAACCCGAAGCTTCACATGGGGGCGATATGAGGTGGAGCACCATCCTGCATGAAAACCGTTGCATCCAGACATTGACGCTATTGAAGTGTTGGGATCACCTGGTTGGCTGAAAAAGACACGTAACATTGTCCAATAACTGCAGGTGACAGGACCCTGAAAAGCGAGCTTTTCGAATAAGAAAGGTTCGACGACGAATATGGATGTGAAACCAAGCAAATGGTGACCTATGGTTAAATGTTTCACATCTACTGCAGGGCAAATGTTTCACATCTTCTGGCAGGATTCAGTAATTTTAAGGACCAGAGCAAAATTTGTCATAGAGCTTTGTGAACAGTGCTTACAGGATTGTCTAATGATCCTGCAAGACACCGTGCGCTGCTGCTTCCCACAACATTTACCACCGTTTTTTCCATACCTATATGGTTACATCTTCCACAGTCTGCTGGTCAACGGTTCTGCCCGACTTCATCTCTCTCTCTTTAGCCTCTCTCTTCAAATTTCTGGATTTTTTCCCGAACACCTTTTTGCGGTTAAAGGGCCCAATTTTAGTTACTTTTCTGTCCTAAACTGTTGCAATGCTGTTACGACACACCAGTTATTTTGATAAAACAGCTTCGTATGTACTTATTATCCTTTCATAATATTATCATTATGCAATAATGACATATTCCTCAGCTGTCTGCTTTTATAGCAGTTTTCAATCACGTCTCAGGGCATGTGCATTTGTCATTTGCATTATCCACTACAATACTGCAGCGTCATGTATCGCCTTAGCTGCCACCTTCGGATGTATATTTTATTATTTTTTTTTTGCATCAAACAATTGCATCGCCACGGACATTCTCACGTGAAATCTGAAGTCGTTTTGCTGATTGAGTCTCCAGTTAGAACCTGTAGATTATTTTTGAAAGAAATAAGAGAATGATAAATAGACGAGATTCTTTTACAACAATGACCTTAAAATATTGATATTAACAATTAAAAAACGTTAATACAATAATAATAAAAGATCATAATCTACAATAATAATAAAAGATCACACAGTATTAATAATCACAAATGATGTTTAAAAATAAGAGAATGGTTTTTACTATGATAGTAATTGACATTGATATTGGTAATATTTGTATATTGCAATGATTGTGGTAATTGTAGTGAAGACGCACTGACGAACTGATTGTAAGAAAACTTTGTTGTTGAATGTGCTACAGCGCACTGCTGTCGTTATGAAATGGAGTATTGTCTTTTTTGCTTCTTCAGCAATATATTTTTTAGTTCTAGAGAGAAGAATAATTTAAAATATAACTTATCTGATTTTAAAAGGAGATTTAGGTTTTAAAACAAAGCGATTACAGGATATCATTATAATATCAACATAAAATAAGTATTATATCTCCATGTAATCAGGTGTTATTATCAGCGATAAAGCTTATATTAGAGACAAACGATGTACAATTTTAAGTTAAAAATCTTATAGAACTTGTGAGTACATATAATAAGCGTCGTTTATTTATAAATCCATTCAAAAGAATTTTTAATAAACTACAACTATGATTTAAATAAACAATATTGAGTTCTCGTTTTTGGTGAAGATTTTTTTTGTTTCACACTTGATAAAATTAACGAACATTCCCAGTAATTAAAGAAATATTCTGCATATAAACAGAACTTATTTCAAAACAGTCTTTCGAAATGTGAACTTTAATTATGAAATTTAGGGATTGTATAATGACATTGACAGCGGCACCAGAGGAAAGAGGAAAGACAAGGAAAGATACAATCTAACAAGGAAAGACACTGATTGGGAACAAAGTTGGAGAAGCCAACGTCATCTATTCGAAAGACCTTAAACTGATTTTGGCGCACAAAAAAATAGGTGCCATTAGATCAACACATTAGAGATATTTCGCCTAGAAAATTCCCTACAGCAAGCATCAGATGGCGCTACAATCAACTGCGTGAGCATCAGGTCGCTATTTGATTGTAAGGTTTGATATTGTTTAACTTTTGGCAGTCGAACTTTAAAGGGCTTATTTTTCGTGACGTTGATAAGTGTTTACCGTTGTGTTAGATTTTGTACGTTATTGTGGATTTGAAAATGCGATAGTCATTGTTAAGCTACTGGTAGATTATTTCGGGACTTAGGTAGATACACCAACAACCGATGAACTTGTGATTGTCGAACAGATCAAATCACAAATGAAAGAGGAAGAACTTGTTATTCAAGAAATCATTACATTTGACATTGACTAGAACGCATTAAATAGTGATAAGGAGGAAAGTGATTTCGGTGCCGACGAGCATGATATGGTTCAAGATAATGACAAATTATTTACTGCAACTTTCAAGTCAAGAAAGTAGCAGTTCATTGATTGTTTCGCCACCTCCAAAAACTTAAAAACTGGAAAACTTCAAAACTTCAAAACTCACCTGAAGTTTGTTTGGCGGAGGCGTACCAGATATGTCTATATCACGCATCCACGCGGAAACGGAAATTCTGACCCTCCGATTCTTTATCGTCGACAATGAACGATATCGACCCAATATTAGAACTGTTATGAAGAACAAACGCTTGATCAAGAATCGACTTGGCTTGTACAAAATTGAAAATGCACTTAAAACTGAGCAAAATTTGACAGAAATACAACAAAAAATCAATCGTAACGTCTTCTTGCAATTTCAAGAAACTAGGTATCATCGTGGAATAATTTACAACCAAATAATTCGCAATTGGGAACTGGCTGTAAAGGAGCAGATTGACCCAAAGAATACTACAGAATTCGAGGCATCAAGATCAAGGACGAAAAAGTTCAAAGTTCGATACAATATTATATCTCAGAAAATAATACAAAATTTTGAAGAAAGTCATTGAAAAATCAATGAAAGACATTCCTCAGAAAAGTATTCAGACCAAATGTTCAGGGTTTTGAGAAAGTAGTTCTTTTATTGATTCTTGGAAAGGAAACATTGAAGACGAACTATTCAACTAGACAGTTCCAGCAGATGTTCAACGAATTAAAAAACTGATTCCAGGAAAATATACTAAGGGCCTCATTCAATCTGAAAACGATTTAATTCTTTCGCCCTTAAAAAATATGGTGACATTTATTACAGATGCATTTCTGATTAGTTGCAGCATCAATTTTTGGCACCAAGATTTCTTTCTGCATTTACAATCGTTCGTCTACTTTCAGTTTTTTGAATGAGAAAGATTCACATTTTTCAAATGAGGATATTCTTCAGAGTTGCTTGGCTCATTCGAAACACCCTTAGAGTTTTCCTTCGAAGGTGGTCTCTCCGAGAAATGCGAAGAAAATGAATTTCTACTGTTGGATTTATGAAGAGCGTGCTCACTGTGAAAAGTGTTTCTGTCTTGATCATTATTTAATTGTACAGTTACATACTTTACGCGAAAACACTGCCAAGTTATTTACAGATTTTTCGTCAAATTAAGTACAATTTAATATTAAATCAATAAAACTTTCAGGTTGGAAAATTTTTGCATTGACTAATTTTTAAACATTAATAATTTTTTACCCATTCCCTGATGGCACTTGCAATTTTGTTTATGTGTAAACATAACTTTATCTGTTTATTCGGATGGACTAGGTTTGGTTTCGCCATCTTTGTCCCCAACAGTGTCCTTTACTTGTCAGTACTTACTGTAACATATATTGGCAACATAATGATAAAGAAATAAAAGTAAGCAAAAAGTTAAAACATGAAATTTTTAGTAATATTCCGTAACGTTTTCATTTTCAAATAAATATACATTTTCATCTGACAGCATTTTGTAATTTTTTAAGTAATACTTTAGGTCAAATCTACATGTAGACAATTTATAAACAAAAACGAATCGAGACTTTTTTTTTTGGCTCCCACTCAAGTAGCAAATTTTAAAGCGAATGAATCATTTAAAAGAAGTTGAAATTGTTTTGGGAATGAGGTCTAATGGAAACGTGAAAACTAATCGTAGTATTCCACAAAACTGCAGACATGTGTACCTATTTTTTTTTTTTTTTTGAAAAAAAATGAGAACAATATATTAATTTCTGATGGAAAAAAAAACATTGACCAGAAGAAATTAACAAGCAAAAAAAAATTGAATAAGAATTATTTTATACAATGAGAAACTTATCTAAAAAATTAAACCTATACCTTTCAGAAAAATAGCATAAGGAATGCACTTTCAGGCCATTCCAGATTTTGGAGAAAAGATAAACGATATAAAGTCCCTGAATAGTACACGAAAAATACTTCATGCTGATTAAAAAATAATATCTTTTAGTATGATTATTGTTTCCTTCTAGGACAGTTAGTTTTGTTAATTAGTTAAAAAAAAATATTCTTAAAAACTGATAGATACACAGTCATATGGAGAAAGTTAGCGCCATCATCATATCCAATTGTTGGATATTTAATGAAAATCAAAAATTCTTCTTTAGTATATAAATCCAAATAACTCATTTTCTTAGACACGTTATTAATAAACAGTAATAATACAATCAGTTATGAATATTATCAAAAGCCTTACCAAAGTAATCATATGTTAAATTTTGAGTCAAATCACAAAATATCCACTAAGAAAGAAATAATTTTCAATAATTTAAAAAAGATAACAGCTTACACTGAAGACAAAAGCTTATGGAAAGGGAATTAATAGTTTAAAGGAAAAATTGGAAATGAATGGCTATCCAAGAGAATTTGTTAGATCAAGTATTGATAAATTTTTTCGCAAAAGGAAAATTAAGAAATTAGAGGAAATAAACAGTAATAAAGTCTCAAATTACAAATTAATTCGATTTCCTATTGGTTTTGCAATTGATATTTATCTAAAAAACATTTTGGAAGAAAACAAAATTAAAATAGTATTTTATAAGGGAAACGTGTTATTCAAAAAAAGATGGCAAGAAAAAATCAACAAATTGTACAAAATGGGAGTAATTTTCACATTGGAAAGTAGGGACTGTGGGGGTTTATATATTGAAAGTTCCGAAAGATCATTTAAAGAACGGTTAAAGGAACATACTAATGCTTGTAGAGACAATAAACCAGAACTATCAGATTGGGCATATCATGCAATAAATTTGGCACATATTCCGGATCCAATTATTGACATTATATACGTATCCCAAGATGAATCAGAAAGATTCATTTTGGAATCGGGCTTTATTAATCTGACAAATTGTTTTAACAAAACTAAAGCACTTAAAATGAATCCCATTTCATTCAGTTTTTTTGAAAAAATTATAAAAAATAATTAAATTTTGAAACAAAAATTGAAATTGATATAAATTATTTCTATAAGAATTAGTAAAAATATTATTTGTTTAAGAATTGGTGATTGTTATCTGTTGTATGAATTTTTTGTTATTCAAGAAAGAAAGTTTGTGATTGTTATATGTTGTATGAATTTCTTTTATTATTCAAGAAAGTTTGTACCATGAATGACTACATGATTGTTTATGTTTAGAATTCTATTTTAAATGTTAGAGAAAACTTTAGATTTTCTCTACATTTCTGTAGTTTTTCCATGAAGAAGATTTCTGCTGAAGAAATCGAAATATAGAAGATTAAAGATGTTTTGGAAGTTGGAAGGAGTTACTATGATGGATATTTACTTCTTTAATATTAAATACAGGTTGATAATGATATAACTATAAACATACAGGAAATCTTAAATAAAATAATAAGAATAAGAAGAGGAAGAAAATATTTGTTATTTCTACTTACAGTACCGTTAGGACTGATGAATTCCTTTCAACAGTTTCTGAATATAGGTATATTATGAGCATATAATTAATTTTGAATACAAATATTTTTAGTTCAGTGTTAAAAAAGAGTAGAAAACTTTATCATTGTATAGAGTTGTATTTGATAAAACAGTGCTTTAGTTTTCAAGTGCTAAATTTTCCAAAATCTTATATTTCATTCTATGCATGTTTGTATAATAAAAATATCTATATTTTGCTTATTTTATCGAGCAAAATAAGAACTAATAGCAATAAATAGAAAATACATTGGAAGTTTACAGAATTAAATGAAATAAGTAAATTAGGTGTAACATACAGGATTTACAATTACATTGACAATAACTGAACTATAGAAATTCATCCTAATTACAATTTATCTGCCACTTTTTTAGGAGAAGAATACAAAACCGTAGCTGAAGTTCACAGTTTATTAGATTTCTAGGTGTGAGTCAGATACTGCATTGATGTTGCCGGAATTTTTGAAAAATTATTGTAAACGATAAAATTTTTTTCTTCATTTTAATAAATATTTGAAATAAGCACTTCAAGTGAAAACAGTTCAGAATATCAAAAGTGACAATAACCTTTGTAAATATGTCTTATAAATATTAAATAAAAGGTAGAAAAGAACACAATGTTTTAGATACATTAGTTGGAGTCGCAATTGGAGTATATCGATAATTTCGCAACCGTACATTAAAATCTCTTAAATTGTTCGGATTTTTCTTCCTTGGAATGACCAATATTTTGACGTCCAAGAAAATGTTAACCTTTCCTTATGCGTCACACTATTCAGTAATGAAATGTAAAACTGAATTTCTTTATCAGATTTGCAGCTTTATAGTATTCTTTTGCTTGTAACAATTTTAAATTATTTTTAACTGAATAACCAGTTCAATAATTGAAATTCAGATTAAAAGCAAAACGTTTGTAATGCATCTTTTAAATGTCTATTGTAATTATTAACTAAATATAGAAAAGAACACAATGTTTTAGATATCTTACCAGCATTATCACCTACAGGTTTAAAGAAGGCATGAAGCCCATATATTTTCACTTGTAATGTACTGTAATATAAAGCTTGAACAAACTAAACGCTAACACTGTATTTCCAAATATTCCTCATTATCATCTTTAATAGAAAAGAATAATAATATATTTGATATACAGACACTCCTCACTTAACTGCCTACTTGTTTAACGACCACATGAACTTACGACCAGCTGTCACCTCGAGGAATCCCCTTCCTCAGTAGTCTTAGGCGTGTTTCACAGCAAGGAAACTGCGAACAAAACTTCTCCGACCAATGAACAATATCGAAAATTTGAAATTCCTTTGCTGGCTGATTCTAGTACGATTTTAAAATATTTGTCTTCATGCCGAGAGACAGTAAGTATCATTCCGTTTTCGATTGTGAACTTAAGTTCCACCTAAAGCTGCATTTAATATTTTTATGAATCGGCAGAATAATAAGTAATATTATGTAGGAGATTCAAATTAAAACAAACTTATCAAGTTGGAGTTTCCTTCAGACCTTTTCTTTATTCAGAATAAAAAAAAAAACAATTAGCTTCTCGCTTATCGACCAACTCGCTTAACGATCTAGTCGTAGCGACGGAAATTTATCGTTAAGTGAGGAATGACTGTATTTGATAATTTCAAAAAAAATTGTTTTTATGAATGCATTATGTTAAAAAGTAATTTTAAAAAAATCCTTTTAAAGTTTTGTGGCTGTATATATTGTAATATATGGTTTTACATTTTAATATACAAGAGGACCCAAAACAAGCGACACTGAACCGTTTTGAACAAAAACCGCTGCAAACTAAAGAATAATCAATCTCCTTGGCGCTCTTTAGCAGTACTGATAGCGGTTGCGGAGGTTTTCCACCATGTCCCGGAAGAGCGGTTGTTCCATTTCTCTAAGAGTAGTCACAATCTTTTGCCGCAGCTCATCAATGTTTGCCGGAGATAGTCCTTGAAACAGAATTTCCTTCAGCTTTCCCCAAACGTACGCATCAGGTGGAGATAAATCAGGGAAATGTAAGGGATATAAAATGTTTGCTCCACGGGATATCACGTGATTTCCGAAGGTGTCATGAAGTAGCTGAAGTGCTTCCCTCGCTGTATGATCGAAAATAGTGCTCTATAATAAACACTTTCTCTTCGGTAGTTAGTATCATTTTCACAGCAACACTGATTAATCTCACATTCAGAATCATTCCTGTTCCGAATACAACAATCGCCTGCGTGTTCATCTCAGTGCCGCCTTTCATATGGTCAAATTGTTGAGTGTCGTTTCTTTTGGGCCATACTGTACTTGTATGTCAAATATGAAATGAATAAATGTTTACAAATGTAATTATAGTAATTATGAAAATGGTATCTTTAAATTTTGAGAATCTGTGCATGCTGCATTTCAGTTTTACTTTTATTTTTTAGTGTTAATTTAGCTTATACAACTTTTATGAACACACTGGTATGATTGTATAGCAATCATACAGTCTTGCATAAATAAAGATAATAATTTCAATTAAACTTTGACTATTCAAAATCGAATGTTTATTATGTTCATTTTTATTTTTTTAAGATAATTTTCAGTAATTAACTATATCTTTTAAGAAAAAAGAAGTGTTAAATTCCTTCTGGCATTTCCAAAATGATTTTTATTACTGCAACTTTGCCTAGCTACAAATGTGATTCAGTGTTATAGATGCTGGGTTCCAGGTTGTAGGATCCAAGTTCATTTCCCGATTTAAGTATATATCTGCTCCAGATGGGTATTGGATTAAATAATCAAGTGCTAATCAGGCGACCTGGTTTCCTTCCCGTAGTCAAAAGCGAAAGGCTTCGGATAAATGCCCTTACCTCTAAATTGAGGCCCTTAACTCTAACGCTCCCAAGTGATCTGCCTGTTAAATGGTATCCTGTAACATTTTTGTGCTATTTTATTTTTCAAATTTCGAAAACATATTTTATTTTCTTAACTATAATCCCATAATCATTTCCCACTACAGTGGGCGTATTTACAATTCAAATAATTACAAGACACAATGATTATCTCATTCTTTCTGAATGTGAGCCGTGGCTAAAATATATACAAAATAAATTCAGGTCATTTAGATGCCATCCGAACGATAGCTGGTGGAGTACTTTACCATTAGAGAAATTAAGTTGTCTCGTAAGATCTCAGTGTTTTAGACTCTGGTACTGCTTGATGGCAGCGCGTCTCTAATATTCTTTTATAATTTTAATCATAAAATAGCAAGAAATCAAGGAATAACAAGAAAGAGAGAAAAGAAGTCGCTGGAAACCGACTAAGCTGTCTCATGTTGGTCTAGGTAGACGCCATCGAGTGCTTTCCGAAAACAAAGCTACCAGGAATGGCGTTAACGAGAGATAGGTAGGAAAGGAAAAGGAGTTCTGATCGGAGTAGGGCGATATCGTGCAGAGCTAGCGTAGGCTGTGGTAAGGATCCATGACCCGCTCCTTCTCAATAAAGGAGTATGAGGCAGACTTCGAGATAAGCTTACGAAGAAAAGTTTAATTACAGATGATGGAATGATAAGGAAATATGTACAAAATTAATAAGGATAAAAGTTTAATATTATTGAGGTCATCTGTGACTGATACAGGCCTGGGCTAAATGAGAATGCCCTTTATGTTAGTGGAGCCTCGAGTTCGTGAATATAGAGTGTATTGTCCACGCAAGCACCGCATGATTGATGGGAAAAGTTCAATTCTCAGCATTCATTCGCCGGCACTCGATAAAGAGTGGCGAGACGATGTCTTGGGATGATTTCTAGACTTTTTCTATTCATGGAGGGAAAGGAATGATAGCGATGATACTGGTGGCAACCTGCATCAAGGTGCTATACTGAGAGAGCTCTCCCTGTTCACTGGGGATTTGGTCAACTCCAACAAAGGCTAGCGCAGATGCGTGAACTCCGTAGGAGTACGCCACTGTCTTATTGTTGTCACTGGCTTACTTTTGAGGAGATTGCAGAAATGAAATTAGTAACAATTACCAAAAAATAGATATATTACCATAAAAAAGATAAGAAATATCTGGAAACCCTCTGCAATAGTGAGTGGTAGCCTGGAAATATGAAGACTTCACCTACTGGAATAAAAGTGAAGTCGCGTGTACTTAATTGATACGAATTAACAGCAGAATGGGATGAACAACAAAATTGTTAAAGTGATTTTAAATTTGGTTTGGTAATTGACTGCCACTCGAAGTAATAAGTCTAGAAAGGTTGAAATGACAAAGTTGCCGGAATCCGCTTTCGTAACGTGGTTGTAAAGTGTAAACAGAAAGAATCACACCAAACCACGACCTGATAAGCCGCATATATTGCCATAGTGGGACGGTCGAGTGTTTAAGATGATGGTTCGTCCAAACAGCCAAACATCGTTTAAAACAATCACCGTGAGTTTCACAGTAGTACTAACACTATCCAACACCATAACTGATCTTCGAGAGGTCAGGGGAAATGATGTTCCACTTGGTTTCGAGAATCTTCTCATAAACAAAACATTTTCTCTGTGACTGCTTATTGCCACCTAAAGTGATAAAAAGAGCGCCGCCGCTGGACATTATAACAGTGGAAACGGGTGACGCGGAGTGATGAATCACACTGTACCATATGTGTTCCAATAGATAGGTTTTGGTGTCGCGAATACCCGGGGAACAACATCAACCATCATGTGTAGTGCCAACTGTTAAGTTTAGAATAGATGGCCTGATGATGTGAGGGTGCTTATCATGGAATGGACTCGATCCTTCTGTATCACTGCACGGTAAACTAAATGCGGAAGAGTTCATTCATTGTCCGTCAAAACGTCTAATAATAATTGTATTAAAAAAAGGAGTCTTCAACATCGTTTTATCCTGTAAGGTAGGAGACTGCATTTAATTCGTGCTATAAGAGTGAAGAGTGAAGAGTGATGTCTGAGGGCATTTCAAAATAAACTTAAGACAAAAGGGGAGGGCGCACAGAAAATAAAAGCCAAAACTAATTGGTTAAAGATGATAGAAGGCAGTAACAATTAACCAAACACAACAAAGACAAGATACTAAGGAATGCGAAAAGAAAGCGAGAAGTCAAGTTCCCACGGTAAAACGAGGTTGCGTAATAAAAAAGAAGTAAGTTTTCCATAGCAACGACCCAGAAAGGAAGGGAGAGCGAAAGAAAACAAGGCTGAAAACAAATAAACTAAAACAAAACTTATCCAAGTTAAAATAATAAATAAGGAAGGAAAAAAAGATGAATTAAAAATAGAGATAGGTATAAAAAAATGGCACGACAAATGAACGTGACAAACCTCACACAACAACAGATGTCAGTACCAGTAGATCCGACAGGAGATACTACCAATACTATAGAAAACAAGCTATACGTATCACAAATCAAAACAATCCAACGATCACAAAATGGATCTTGGCAAAAACCCAGACTACGCAAAAACCTCTTCTATGTTATAAGAAATCTCTTCGTTATATATATATATATATATATATATATATATATAATATTGCCAGA
Source organism: Thereuonema tuberculata (assembly GCA_023159025.1). NCBI lineage: Eukaryota > Metazoa > Arthropoda > Chilopoda > Scutigeromorpha > Scutigeridae > Thereuonema > Thereuonema tuberculata. Next base: position 262,877 of record JAFIDM010125286.1, on the reverse strand, counting down.
AAGGAAGACTTAATAAGGAAGACCCATACAATCATCTCGGTATTTTAGAAATGGACAACATCCTGCATGATAGGGTCAAA
>JAFIDM010125286.1:183340-262697 GCA_023159025.1 Thereuonema tuberculata | reverse complement strand
ATATATAATATTGCCAGACATTGATCTGTGATTTGAAAATTCCAATATCAAAAAAAAAACAAATCATGGCTTTCGAAATGCCAATCAAAAAACAAATCACTGTTTCCATGGAGATAAAATCTAATTGTAAAACGCAATATATCAAGACCGTGTCCTTTCAAAATTTAAAATTACATTTAAAATATAAAATTTATCTAAATATTATTATTAAAATTGAAATTTAAAATATAAATCTAAATATGAAATTAAAATAGCAAAATTTAAAGATTTTATCTTAACTATATAAAATTTAAAATACAATTTAACTAATATAAAAATAACTAAATTAACTAAATATATAATGAAGCAATAAAGAGTGATGCTCTTCTCTATTACTTAATTAAGTTAACCAAATTATCTAAATCTAAAATTAAAATTAAACTACCCAATATAATAGCTAAATTATATAATTTTGAAATTTAAATTTGAACTATCAAAAACAAACTAATTAAAAATTGCAAAAACTAAATCAATTGTAAAATTATTAAAAAATTATTGAATTTATTAAAAATTAAAAATTAATTATCTAAACTATCTAAATTTAAACTATTAAAAAGAAATTAATTAAAAATTACAAAAACTAAATCATTTTCAGAATTTATGAAAATTTAAAAAATTAAAAATAAAAAGAACAAAATCTGCAATATTGAGTTAAACTATGAACATAAAATATAAAATTAAATATTTGAATACCTTAATGAGAGGATAGAATACATAATACTTCAAAATTAGGCATATATAAATATAATATACCAAACTTGAAGCCGATGCCTCTTCAAGTTGCGGTTTCTCTTAAATATTTGTAGTATGTATCATTATAAAATAATATGCATATTGCAGGTTAAAAATTACAATGTACTTAAGTCAGGAAAAGAATACGATTTGTAGTCATCGGAAACACATTTTCAGTCAGTTATTAAAAATAGAGTGTGTTGCGGCCCAAACTTCAATTTTTGGTCATATGAGCTTCAAATCCTTATGATCCCTCTCAAAAAAATTAAAACCTCATAGAAAACTGACCAGTCATTTGGCCGTTCTTGTAAGAGCCGAATTCCATTCCCTGGCGAGTTGGAGGCTTCCTTGAACCTTCTTGCAGCAGTCTCAGCATCAAATCCTGGGACCTCGAAAGATACCTATACATATTTGTAGATTCCGCCAAATTACGATCTGTGCTCTATTTTTTCTTTGAGTAAAGTAACATTTTTAGATTTTTTTACTGAGGGTATTGAACTAAGAAACCATTTTTCTTAAGGTTATTTAATACTTTATTTCTCTTTCTCGGACGGCTGTTTTGGTTTTGATTAACTTGAAATTTGTTTTCTCAGATTTCGCTGTTAATTGTTGTGTTTGATTGTTCGGCATTATGGAAGATTCTAGCGAAGACGAGAGCATTCTGATGAACTGCATTCAGCTAGCCAAACAGTGAGTTTCATTGCGGGATTGATCTATAATGTATCGAAGGTAGAGGAGTTAAAGCGCTCTGTGCTGTGCTTTGTTTTGTAAAAATTAGAATTGGAGACCAAAGGATAACTTTCCGTGGTACAACAAAGAGTAAGACAAGCCACTGAAAAATTCCGCGAGTTGGATGAGGAATCCCCTTTTACTAAAATTTCCTGTGATGACGTGGAGTCCACCGAATTGGACAAATTTGTTCTCAACCAATATTTAGTTCGGAAGCCGAAGACAGTACCTCACGACCATGATAGTAGGATTAAAGAAATTGTCAAGGGTGTTCTTGGTGAGAGATAGACACCAAGGGAAATTCAAAAAGAAAACTTTGTGCCGGATGATCATAAGGAGAACTCTCTGCTGTTCAAAAAGGCTCTTTCATTCAAGATGGATCCATTCGTGAATTTTTGTTCAATGTGCATAAGATTACATTCAATATTACACAATAACCTGCACAATATTACATTTAGCGAATTCAGGGAAATACTGCCCCCGCTCTGTGAGAAAAAAATATAACCTTTGATTAGTGATCATGTAAATAGTTGGTGTAACTGGAATTAGTTTCAAGAGGAATGTTGTGGGACTTTTCCGCTTGAGATACATAAAGGCGACGAGATAGATACATTAAAGAAACTTCGCCAAATAAGGAGGAAGTGATGGAAGTGTTTCTGAGTCGCATAAGACAATAAGTTTGAATGCTTGTCAAGAAGCTACCCGAGCCGGAAATGTTGCGCATTGCGCCAACGGAATATCGCAGCTATATCGGGTAACATTCACCTAGGAAAGTGCAGGGACATCGAACATCTAATTAAATAGGCTCGTCGGATAGAATCCACTGTATATTATATGCATGAAGATAAGCTGCAATGGCTCATCCTATCCATTACCAGTATTTCCGAGTACAGGAAGCATGAAACAAATACTGTGCATTCTTTCCTAACACCTGTACTCACAAAAAGTTATGCTACGTAATTTTGGCAAGATAATTTGCGTCAGTGATCGTATAAGAGGCGAGTCCAAAAGCTGTAGAAATCTTTGCAATCTGTGTCACCATGAACAAGATTTTGGTATGAAAGCTGAATGGCATTTCTTTGCCACAAGCCATGGAAAGAGCCCCTGTAATGGCATTGGCGGAACGATTGAAAGATTTTGTTAATAGAGCCAGCTTGCAAGTCACAACTTCTGGCCAGATCATCGCACCTTTCGAGATATTTAAATGGTTACAAGAAAACATCTCAGGCATTCATTTCATGTTCTTTACAGAAAAGGAGGTACATGAGAATAACAAGAAATTCTATCTGGAAGCACGTCACTCAGTTGTGATAACAATTCCATGTACAAGGTCGTACCACAGTTACATTCCAAAGTTTCCAAAAGAGAGTTAGAAATGAGAAGGGTGTTAAAGGACCAACACAGCACAAAGATTATCCTGACTGCAAAGAATTAATCCTGAAGATGTACATTTGGTGGTTACACTGGTGGCAGGAAAATATGTTGCATGTTTGTGCAAATCTGAATGGTGCTTTGGTTGCTTAATGTTTCGTTCGATGAAAACTCTGATGTTCTCGTCAAATTCATGCGAAGAAATGGTGATGTTGTTTGGTGGGGAGTCAATGACATCTGCTGCATACTTGGATGTGTTATGCGTAACCTACGCTCCTCAAATGCAAGGACGAAGAGACCGGCAGCATAAAATACCTCAAGTTAAATATAATCATATTCTAGCATCAGTGTCAAAAGTATCCCAGCGTAATTGATACGAAGGAAATCTAATATGTTACGTATGTATTACAATTACTTACCAGTAGTAAATGTTAAAAATGTCTATAGTTTTCAATGAAATAGCAAGTTTATAAGATAGTATTTATTAACTGACAAATCAGTATTGGATTGTTTGCTACTTCTTTGTTATTTTTTTTTCTTTTAACAAGCTAGTACGATTAAATATGTTGTGTAATACTGTTTGTTTAATTTCTTTCTCTTAAATATCGTAGTATATATGATTAAAAAACAATATGCTTATTGCAGGTTAACATAACAATGCACTTAATTCAGGGAAAGAATACGATCTGTAGTGATCCGAAGCACATTTTCAGTCATTTCTTAAAAATAGATAAGAGTTGGAGCCAAACTTCAAGTTTTGGTGTAATAAGTTTCATACCTGAATGATATCACTCAAAAGATAGAACCTTCTAGGCAACTGCCCACATAGCTATTTGGCCTTTTTTAGAAGCCGAATTCCGTTCCGTGGCCAGTTGGAGGTTTCCATATAACTTCTTGCAGCAGCCTAAGCTCCAAATTCTGGAACCTGGAAAGGTACCTATACCCAAAGTATTTAAATAAAAAAAATCATGTTTCTAAGTGAATTAATGATAGCTTAATTTACATGATAATATGCATTACGAAATATTGTGCGTTTTAAATTGACTTTTAAAAATTTTTATTTCCCAAATTAGGATATCTATACCATTTTCGTTGGATTTTTCGGAAAGAGCATCCGCAAATTTGCCAAGAAAACAAATTTTGACCTTATAGCTTATTTCTATGAAAACTTATTGAATTTCAATATGGCCAATTTGATCCTTGATACATTTTTGTTAACGCAAAAGCTTGCAACACAGTGCTCAATAGGAATCTTATCACTCGTAATCTATAATCATCTAGATCTTTAATTAGTATAAACTATGCATCATACTTACATTTCGTGTGTGTTCCTTTTCAGTATCAAGGTGTCTACAAAAACAAAATCAATCAAATCAGAAATAGTCATCTGCCATGCATCAGATAAGTTGACATGGAATGACCTATTTAAGTCTTTCTAAATCCTACAGAAAATAAAGTTTTATAGATTAAAGGATGGTTATACTATAGTTTCGACAAATGTGAATTGCCTCACATGAGATGACTATAAATTCTGTGATTTACGATCTTCATTAAAAATCAACACCTGATACGAACCAAGGATATCATGATTCCTATGATGGAACATGAAAAAAATTTTTATGCGGGACAGGATTTTTATTGTTCATGTTACGTATTTTGACTTATGTAAATAGTTGTATTTGTACTACGTATATGTTGATTACGGAAACCAATTTACCTTAAAACTAGTTGCGACCCGTGAAATATTCACTGAAGTAAAACAAATTCCACATTTTTGAAAAACACAAGATTGAAAAAAAATGTTCTAAGCTAATTTTTTTTAGAAGCCATGACTTCCACAACTGTCCATATTTAATTTGAATATTGGCTTATTTGTTAAAATAATATTATAATATTGTAAAAATAAAAAAAAATAAAAAATTGTTTATCACTTTGCGCTGCGGTTTCTCATTATGAAACATAATGGCAACCTGCTGACCTATAAGAATAGGTTCGTCGAAACTGAGGCAATATTAACGGAAGTAAAAAAGATGCCCCATTTATGAAATATCCTGAAATTTTTGAAAAACAAGATTGAAAAAGGTGTTCTAAGCTCATTTTTTAAAAGCCAAGACTTCCGCAACAGTCCACACATGTAATTTGAATGACAAAGCCAACTTTTTTTTAAAATAAAAGAAAATAAAAAATTGATTTACCAGTTTCAACAATAACAATAACGAATGTCCAACAGCCAATACCAATAATACTGTCTGGGCAACAATGAAGGCACGTGTATCGTCGTTATTTCCTATTTTTCTGATTATTGAGAGAGCGGCGACGCAGCCGAAATTATGTAAAAACCGAGGTTTTGCAAACTCTCTGATAAATTTTGACGCATGAACTTCACGCATTTCAGTGTAAACTTCATTTATGTGCGAAAGAAAATCTCAATACGCTGATAATAATTGTGTAATAGAGGATCGTTCTGTTGAAGTGGAGAAAATAGTAGAGACACCATCTTTAAACATGGGCGTGACGTCATGCCTCACGTGTTCCAACGCTGCACTGTAATTGGTTATTTCATATTACAAATTTACAAAACTACAAATTTGCAAAGATCGTACAACTTTTGCCTATTAATAGGGTGATAGTAGTCTATTTCAACTATGGGCAATGTAATATAGCAACACCATTAACCTCAGCAGTAATGAACTTACTGAATTTCCACTGTGGTCCCTAATGAATCAATTAGATTCAACCCTTTTAACAATCCATCTAATAGTACCACTTCACCACAAGAATCATCTATCCACAAAACGTTATTAAGTTTCTAAATGTTACTGACATATTGCCTGTGCCATTTGTATCAGCTAGAATTGTCACCATTTCTCCATATAAAAAGCAACTTGTGGTCAATAATTCATTACAAACTTGCAAGAAGAAAAATGCAACAGTCAAATGAAAAGAAAAGTAATAACCAGTTCACGCAGAGCCAAAGGCAAGGACAAATTCAGATAAGGACTTGAGCTGTATCATTTGTGTGGGCATTATTCAGTTTTAGCAGAAGATTGAATTGAACGCATAGCATGAAAAGAGTGGGCTAACATAACTTCTTCGGATTCTTTGTACTTCAATTGCTCTACATGCTTTCATGAATCATTGCATTTCCAGCAATACTGTTTCATATGTGTCAAAAGTGTCCAGAGATGGGATTTGCTATAAATACAATATTCGTATTTTAAAAATGTGAAATTATCAGTGAAAAGAATTTGTATACCTCACAAATATATTATTAAACATTTCTGTTAATTTAAATACAATTGACAGCTTTTTACTTTTTTAATGTTTGGTCTTTGGTTTACCAACTTGAGCAACCTTCCTTTATATTTTTTAAAAAAATTCGTATTTATGACGAAAATTTTAACTTGCGGTAATAAGCAATTAGGGCAAAAGATTACCAATCTTATATTAAAAAAATAAATCACCAAACAACATCTTTTATGAATGTAATATTATTGTAAATTTTATTGGAAAGAAAGAATGGTAACGTTTTATGAATGTAATATTATTGGAAAGAAAGTATCTTATGTGTATGTCACGATATTATTAATTTGCTGGAAAGAAGGTAGGTCAAGTCATTGTTAATTTTGGAAAATGTAAAGAAGTTTATTCTTTCCATATATTTTATCGTTTTATTTTTTATTATTTATTAAATATATCTTGAAGAAATCCTTTGGTTGCAAGGAAGAAATATCGGTAAAGACGTTGTTTGGTGATTTATTTATTTAATATAAGATTGTTAATCTTTTGCAAGATAAAGAATATTAAAAAGGTGATAAATAATTAAGGAATTCAATGTGTCCGGGAATTCTCAAACACGCACATATCAACTGGATAACTATTTATAGGAAAAATTAATACGGTTGATTTCAACAGCCTTTAACGTCTTTCATTCTCAAGTGCGTAGAAACAAAGAAATAACGTGGATTATATAATAAAAAGTGGGCCTGGTAGGAGAGTGGTCAGGGTGCTCGGCTGCGGGTTGGAGGTGGTGGGATCGATTCCCAGCCTCGGAGGAGGGCGGGGATTTTTCCACGCTCCTTTCACCTCCAAAGGGATCCTAGTGCCTATCCAGCCCTCTCTCGCATTGGTACCGGGTTTCTTTCCCGGGTTCTCGACGGGCGGGTGCTGGGCTGACCACCCGGCCCCAACTTCGTCCCATGGTCATGGAAAGGCTAAGAGCCTGACCTCCCGCGCCCCGTACGCCGAGTCTGGCGTGTAATGGGGATTAGAGAGAGATCTAAATAACAAATTCAAAAAGCATCAACATCATATCGGAAACCGAACTTTTTTTATATCTGTGGTTTATTAATTATATAATTATTCATTTATTTGTTTATTTTTTAGTAGTTTGACAACCAGGTGGCACTGCTCTGATGATGTCATACATCTCACCTTCGCTGATTGGTTCCCCAACTTTCCGATGTGATGTGTGTGAATTTTTTTTATTATGTAATGGGCATTATTTCTTTGTTTCTATACAATTGTTCTTATTTAGATAAGTTGAAGTATCTCACTAAAGATATACATGGCTCCTAAAATCAAGTCAAATAATAATGTTCCTAGAGTTTCGTGGATGGTACGAGGATAGTTCAGTAAAGGCCGCTGTATATGAGCGCCATCATCGCGCCATGGCTAGATGGAAAGAACATTGCCCCATTTAGAATGTGATGTACATTCAAGTAGATGGTGCTCCACCGCTAAGGAGCCATCTGACACTAGTGCTGCTGGTGACGAATTGTAGCACTTGAAAGTCCAATCGATTTATATCTATTTATTTGAAATTGCCGATTACAAAAAAAATATGCACGTATGGAGATCATCTTTTCCTTATGTTTTCGTGGATGCTTCCAGAAAAGTTACTGAAAAACAACAATAGAAATTCAACTTTTTTTTTCTTTTAATAATTCTTGAGAATCAAGAATACAAGTAGATATGAAAAGTACAAAATAGATTAGTACAGAAAGTGCTTTAATGGCTGAAATGAAAAAAGTTATATTTTCCAATTTGGAAAAGTTCTTAGTTCAAAATTACACTCATTACCAAAAAAAAGACATACCTAGAAGGAGTTGTCCGACTGTAATGAAATTTCGTAAGCAAAGACATTGGGACCGCCCATGCAAATGATTAAACTTTGATATCCAATGAATGAATAGCGAGAGCTACAGCACATCGGAACTGCGCACTCAGCAGGTGTATATAAGAAGCGATTCTCACTCTGATGGTCAAAATTTCTGCTGTATTGCGAGTTAGGATACCCTTCAACGACTGAAAAAATGCCTCGCCGCATGATTCGAGCTCATTATGTGCAATTGTCAGTGTTTGAAAGAGGTCGTATCATTGGATTGAAAGAGGCAGGTTGGGCAAATTGGAGAATCGCTCGTCATATGAATCGAAGTGATGCTGCGATTAGAAGATGCTGGCAGGAATGGACAGTGGCAGATTTCAGGGTCATGAAGGTAGAAGTCGACCTAAGGCCACAGCAGAGCGGGAGGATAGAGTGATTGTCAGATCAGCTGTCACAGCGAATGAATCATTGTTATCATACATTAGACGTGCGACCCGCACACGAGTGTCCACCATGACCATTCACAGACGGCTGAGAGAGCGACATCTATGCTCGTACGACCGCTACGCCACCTGCCACTCACGTCTGCACACCGTCGGGCCAGATTACAGTGGTGCTTAGCTCGATCCGTTTGGAATGATGCTGACTGGGGATGTATAGTGTTTAGCGACGAATCCCGCTTCCAAGTGTGTCCTGAAAGATCGTCGCAGATGTGTCTGGAGACGCCCAGCTCAGCGTGCCAATCCTGCTTTCACTATTGCACGCCACCCAGGCAATCAACCAGGAGTTATGGTCTGGTGTGCTATTTCTCTTGATAGCCGGACCCCTTTGATCGTCATTAGCGGCACACTTTCAGCACAGCGGTACGTCGACGACATTCTGAGACCTGTTTTGTTACCCTTCCTTTTGCAAAACCCTGGCCTTATTTTTTAGCAAGATATTGCAATACGGCACGTGTTGCTATGACCTGTCTTGCAGCTTGTGAAACACTTCCTTGGCCAGCCAGATTCTCAGATCTCTCTCCAATCGAGCATGTCTGGGATATGATGGGAAGGCGACTGCATCCACCAGGGAATGTGGATGACCTAGCCCGACAATTGGAGCAAATTTGGCAAGAAATACTGCAGGAGACCATCAGGGAGCTTTATCACTTTTAGGCCACGTCGTGTGGCAACTTGCATTCAGGGTAGAGGTGGGTCAACACCTTATTGAGCTCGTTACTTTGTAACTCTCTAACTCGGAAATAAATCGTTCAATTTGTCTGAAAGTTTAATCATTTTCTATTGTGTACATAATCTTCCTCTCAACCAATTTTTTGTCTCCATCGGACAACTCCTTCTAGGTCGGTCGTTTTTTTTGTTGATGAGTGTATTTTATCTTCGTACTTGGCAACGCTCAAGTTGCTTAGTGAATCCCACCGTGTAGAGTCACTGATGGTCCATAAAAGATCATACGATGAAATTCGCATGATAATTCAATCATGACATTCTATCGAAGCATTATAACTTGATAGTTTCACACACTAATATATGTTTGCAAATTATATTATGAGTATTTCACACTCTATAAAATTAACACTTTAATCTTTTGTTTGAAGATTAATAAATCAGTAAACTTAAAGTTTTTCTTACTTATTAAAAGACAGCACACTTGATTCTTCTGCAATTTAAGTATACTAAACTATGTTGCACTATTTTTGTCGACATGTGGTATCTTTACTTTAAATATAGTCGAAACTTCAAACTCTTGAAATTATTTCCGTACTTCTTTTTACGACATTTAACTGATAAATGCTCGTTACTGTTTAGGAAATTTTCCACTCGAAACAGTTAGTAGTAAATTTTGTACTCGCAGTTCTTTAAATGATTTAACTGTGTTGAATTCCTGTAGCAGTTCTTACACGCACTTTTGCTTATTAATCTTCTAGCTTCTTTTGAATTTCTTGCTCGTGTGCTTCTACAAATCACTCGAATGGATATTCCGCAATGCAGTCTTCGTCTGGACCAATCGGGGGCTTCCAATCTTCAACTTTGAACCAGAAGATTTGAAAATTGCTTGCTTCTTTTTATAAATTTCGCCGCTTGCTTCTCTTCCAACGTCTCACAAAAATTCTTTATTTGCGCTCCTATTAATCTAATCGCAATTCCGTTTGCATGTCTTTCATCCTGACTTGGTTACGACTCCACAACACCAATCTTTTGTGATATCTCCTCGCTGTCTGCTTAGGTCCGCCAGACGTTTGCGTTTCCTCCGTTAGGCTTCGAGTGATCTCCGCCTGAAGTCTTCATTATCTCTCTTATTCTCTGACACTGACTCTGACTTTAACTCTGACTGCTAAATCGAGGCTGATTCGAGTATTTATTCTCGTTTTCATTTGATGTCACAATTATTTATGATGAAAACTTTTACTCATACCTAATTTACTTTGAAGCAACAAAATAAAAAAAAAACATTTATTAATTAATTAATCAAATAATTAAAAATAATATCTTCAACACTCCCCCTACTTCAAATTTTAATTAAACTTATATCTTCATTCATACTTCTTTCCAAAGAGTGTAATAAAGTTATTGATGTTCTGTGGTCCCAAAGGTTTAGTAAATCCCATCTGCAATATTTTTATCAGATTCTATATATTTTACAAACAATTCTCCATTCTCGACTTTTATGACATGATATTTAATGTCAAAATGTCGACTTGTACTCCTGTTTACATTGTTACTTGCTACTTGAATTGCAGCCTGATTATTACAATATATTGTACTGGGTTTTATTACGTAGTCAGATTCTTGAACTTCTTCTAATATATTTCTTACTCGGATGGATTTCCATTTTTGCAGGAAAGTTGATTTACCACATAGCTCACATCTGGACGACATGTGTTACTTAAATAATTTAAACTACCTACTATACTGCGATATTTAGTATGCTCTTTGGAATTGAAGACACCGGTGCAAAAAGGAGGCAGCTTCATTTCAGCAAATTTTTCAGGAGAAGCAAAAAACTGTTTTACCACGAATTCTTTCCATTTATATGTATTATTCAAAGGTAGGGTTAAAATCTAATACTTAATGCATAATATCCTCACAAAATACGCTTTTTGGAAATTTGGTTAGATAACAATATCAAAAAGAAAACTTTGGAGCTGCCCCCTTTTTGCACCGGAGAGTAAAAAAAAAAAAGTCAAACAAATTTCAATGCGATTTATTAACAAAATGTTATCAAAAGTAATAAATAAGCACAAACTAATCTGTAAAGCTATCTTCTTCTGGCTGAGTAGATTCTTCTTCTCCTTGACACTTCAGCCGGTCATGAAACCACATACAGTCAGAAGACACATATTTTGTTGCAAGTTCTTTCACATGTAGATATTTGGGTCGCTTAAGTGGAAACGGTCTGGAGTAGAACAATAAAATAGAAGGAGGTAAAGTCGCTACGTTTCTGAAGGGTAAACAAGTCCTTAACTAAGGCACTGGCCGAACTGCTGCATTCCACGCCTTTTGCTGTGTACTCCATGACACGATAAGAAGATATATCTAATTTTTGCCTTCTTTGGTTTGATACGCACTTTTTAAAATGACCGTTGAAATGACCACTGAAGTTCAAAATCATTTCTTGGGAAACTGGAACCACTACAAATTTGCGGCATGTATTTTTTATCAGAGGTGCTCCGGAGGTGTCCCCTTTTTGCACCGAATCCAATCAGGAGGCATATATATATATATCCATTGTATTTCCCTTATGAGTTAACGGACTGCCCCGTTTTTTCACCAATTGATGGAGCGCCTTTCTATAAACGTGTAGCGATTAAAAACGAAAAATCGTCAATATATGGAGCTGCCTCCTTTTTGCACCAATTGATGGAGCGCCTTTCTATAAACATGAAGCGATTAAAAACGAAAAATCGTTAATATATGGAGTTGTCTCGTTTTTTCACCAATTGATGGAGCTCCTTTCTATAAACATGAAGCGATTAAAAACGAAAAATCGTCAATATATGGAGCTGCCTCCTTTTTGCACCGGTGTCTTCAATTCAGCTTTCTATCATCTTCTTGTCACAGGAATCTAATGGGGTGCTACAACCTTTGCAATTTTGCCTGTTATAGTCATCCATTAAATCTTCAATATATCTTTGCTGTGAAATTTCCATCCTTTCATTTAGTTGATCATATATTTTATTCAAATCCAAGAATTCAATTATTTTACCTAATTTCTTTCTTTTGTCTATCTTTTCAAGACTTTGTAGTGTTGATTCTACGACACTTTCACTTGAGCTCATCATTAGGAAATCGTAAATGTGTACAATAATTATTATCTTAGTTGTATACTATATTCCTTCTTTTTTTATACAGGGTGGACCAATTAAATTGTTACAGCTAAATATTTCCGAAACGGTACGTGATAGAAAACAAATGTTTCAAGCAACTCCATTTATTTTCGAGGGGGACAGTTGATGGTGTTAGTTTTAATTGGAACAGTTCATTGCTGACGCGGGGGTGGACGGTAACTTCACAATTTTCAATGGAAAGGGTGGTGAAGTAATATATCATTGGAAAGCCTATAAAAATTCATGTTGAATGGCAATTTGGTTTTTGAAATTCCGACAAGTAGATCATGAGATATAGCTAATTGAAACTCCAGAATGTTGTAATGAAAGACGTAATTGACAAATGGTGGACTCGTGGAATCAGACGAATATTGCTACCTTCTCTGCAACAATAGCACTACTCCGCGTGCTGGAATGAAAAGTGCGTCCGCATTGTTGCGTCGTGCAGTGGCAGTGACAGAACAGTCCTTGCAATCGATGTGTTAACAACATGGAACGTCATACTGTGGACGAGAAAATTGAAATGATCTTCCTGTACGGGGAAGCGAGACGCAATTTACAACAGGCAAGGAATCTGTACGCCGAAAAGTTTCCCAACAGAAGAACCCCTTCCAAGATGTCGTTTTCTCGAATTATAAAGCAGTTTTCCGAAGACGGTATTGTACAGCCAAAGAAACATGCTCGCAAAAGAACAGCCACTACCGAAGATCACGAAATTGTGGTGTTAGCTGCAGTGCATAACGATCCCCATGTGAGTAGTCGAACATTGGCTGACGATGCGGGGATGTCAAAAAGTAGTATTTTACGAATATTGAAACGATATCACTTTCACCCATATCATATCTCATTATATCAAGCACTACATGGGAATGATTTCATGCACAGGATGACATTCTGTCGATGGGCTCAGGACAAACTGCAACATAATAACAACTTTTTCCTGACTGTACTATTTTCAGATGAATCGTCTTTCTCCAATTACGGCGAAGTCAATCGACATAACATGTATTATTGGGCTGTCGAAAATCCGCATTGGTTGCGGGAAGTGGAGCATCAACGCCATTGGTCTGTGAATGTATGGTGTGGCATTTTGGCTGATAGGATAATTGGACCTTATTTTTTTGATGACCATTTAACAGGACGAATGTACACACAGTTTTTGGTTGAGGAGTTACCCTTACTATTGGAAGACGTGCCATTACAGGAACGACGGACAATGTGGTTTCAGCATGATGGCTGCCCTGCGCATTATGCACGTACGACTCGTGAAGTGTTGAATCAACAGTATCATGGCCGTTGGATAGGGCGTGGAGGCCCAATACATTGGCCTACGCGATCTCCAGACCTTACATTGGCAGATTTTTTTTGTGGGGTTACCTCAAACAGAAAGTTTATATTGATAAACCAACGACTCCAGACAATATGAAGGAGCGGATACGCAATGCCTGTGCAAATATTGATAGCACTATGCTTTTACGTACTCAGCAATCGTTTCTGTCAAGGCTTGCAAAGTGCATTGAAGTAGACGGACATCACTTTGAGCATTTATTACGATAACCTTCATGTGGTTTTTGGATGTTTGAAGATAAATGTAGTTGCAGACGTATGATTACTGATTGTCGTCCACTGTATTACTGTTGTTACTGTTCAAACCTCTCTGCAAGGTTACAATAAAATACATAGTTGTTGATATGACAGTTGTTTATTTCGTTGCAAAGTACATCACCAACCACTGACACTGCCAATGTTACATTTATGATAGGTGACATGACCGTTCCATCATCCTGTGTCACGTTCCCTCCCTGTCCCCACCAGTAACAGACACACCACAATCACTGTGTTGTCCCATTTCACGTGTAATACCTGTTGCTGGACACCTGTTCATCGAACACTGCCCCTACAGACATGTACAGTATGTCACCACAGCAACATACATGGTCCACCCATCCATGGATAATTACGAGTATCGTTACATTACAACCGACGTCACGTCGCCCTATTCACCATTCTGGAATTGCAATGGACAATATTTCATGTTCTATTTGTCGGAATTTCAAAAACCAAATTGCCATTCAACATGAATTTTTATAGGCTTTCCAATGATATATTACTTCACCACCCTTTCCATTGAAAATTGTGAAGTTACCGGTACCCCCGCGTCAGCAATGAACTGTTCCAATTAAAACTAACACCATCAACTGTCCCCCTCGAAAATAAATGGGGTTGCTTGAAACATTTGGTTTCTATCACGTACCGTTTCGGAAATATTTAGCTGTAACAATTTAATTGGTCCACCCTGTATAAATACATGGATCTGACTCTCTGCTTTTAAATCCTATGCCTTTTAACTTATTTTTCAGTACTAGATACCACTGGCGACGAGCTTGATTTAGTCCATATAAGGCTTTGGTAAGCAATACACCATCATGTTTAGGTTGATCATCCGTTATTCCTTCAGCCATTATCAAATAAATCTCTTTATTCAGATCACTATATAAGTATGCTGCATTTATGTCGCACTGCTCGATGAACCATTTTCGATCCGTAGCTATAGCTAGCAAGCAGCAAATACTTATTAGACTGGGAGTAAGTGCATATGTTTTATAACAGTTGATATATTTCTGTTGTGCAAATCCATTTACAACTAGACGAGCTTTATACTTGTTTAAGCTGCCATCTTGATGTATTTCACTCGGAATTTTCATTTAGTAGACATGGGAGTGACGTAGCTAGGAATTCGTACTTTTCTCCAGATATTGTGTGAATGAATGTTCTTTAATTCATCATTAATTGCAATCTTCCATTGTTGACTTTCATCCCTGTTTATGCCTTTTCTGTAATTATTTGGTTCTTTTATTTGCGCATGAAAGGTCTTCACGCTTGAAATTTTTGATTGCGTGACTTTCCCAGAACGAAGAGTCATTTGTTTTACTTTATCAGTTGAAATGTCAGTTTGCTTATCTGAGTCTTTTTCTTCAGGAATTTCTTTATCTTCTTCCGATTCGTCACTGCTTATGATGTTACTATTACCCATCTTTGGATCAGATAACATATTTGCGTACTCCTCTGGTTTGCTTGGTTTTAGTTTTAGGAATTCTACACCAAGCAATTTCTCATTAATGTATACGCTTCTGGTCTCTTTTATTATGTGTCTATCTGGAAATCAAATCTAACCCTTTACCTTGTATGAATATCCAACAAAGATTCCTCTATACGCTCGTTCTTGGAATTTAAGTGACTTTCTAGCTTTGGATATCCTTTTATAAGCCATACTTCCAAATTTCCTTATATGCTTCATACTAGGGTCATAATTATTTCCATTCCACAATTTCAATGGTATTTAGTTCGTGTGGCGTGCTGTTGAGTAGGTAATTTGCACTCTCTACTGCAAAGATCCAGAAATTTATAGTTAATTTTGCTGCTATCAAGAGCGTTCTTACACTATCTAGCAATGTGAGGTTGAATCATTCTGCGATCCCATTGCTTTGTGGAGAATATGCTGAGGAAAATTTATGCTTGATCCCCTTATCTTGAAGAACCTTTTCAATTCTTCATTTACATATTCTTTTCCTTGATCAGACATTAAGCTTTTTACTGACTTATTTTGCTGGTTCTCTATGAATAAGATAAATGCTTTAGTGACTCTGGTTACATCTTCTTTTGATTTTAATAGATATATAAATGATCTTCTGGAATAGTCATCAATGAAGATAAGTATGTTAGAAAAAGTATGTCTGATAATGGTTAGAAATATTAATCGGACCGCTTACATCTGTGTGTACGGTCGACATGATATCAATCGTTCTCACGTGACGTAGTTTATAGTGATATTTGTCAGGGAGTTTTTCTAGTTTACAAGATTCACATATCACTTTTAAATCATTGTCTATTCCTTGCACTAACTTATTGTCCATAACTAACTTTAAATTTTTGAATGATTGACCCATTCGTTCATGCCATTAAATAGTTCTGTTTTCTTTAGTGATCACAAAGGAGCTTTGGCATCTTTTTCTCAACTACACATTTGCATAATATAAGTTTGCGCAAAGTGTACCCTTTAATATCCACGATCCTTTTGAAATCTGTGTAACTTTTTCCTTGAAAATGATGTATATATCCTGTTTTTGCCAGCTGCGTTGACGAGGTTAAATATACTCCCAAATCTGGTATATGATATACATTTTTAAATTTCAATATAACACTTTTGTAATGGGTAACTTGACACTCTAATTCCACTGTACCCTTTCCAATAGCTTGGATTGGCTTTACTGATGCGCCATATATGTCTACTGGATCGTTTAGCTCAGTATATTCATTGAAGCTTTGTTGCTTGCAACATATGTGATTTGTTGTCGCACTATCCATCAGCCAGGTATCTTTACTTAGATTTGCTAATAAGCAGTTTGATTTATTAGTTATAGACACTACAGTATGTTTAGTTGAGCTGTCATTAGCATAATTTTTCCTTCCATATCTTTTATGGTGTTCAAATGCTTTTCTATTATCTTTAGAACTTTTCTCTTCCTTGTATCAAAAGTTGTGTGTTATGTGCCCTATTTTATTACATCTATAACATTTCCTTTTTTTTGTATCTGTCTATGCGTTTTTGTAGCTGTAGTTTTATAAGCATTTATTTCTACATGGTCTCTATAGGATGTATTTTCAGACTTTCTTCTATCCAGTTCATGTTGGATTCTATCCACGATTATTTCAAATGTAAATATAGACATTTTTTCAGTTAAAAGCAATCCTTGAGCTGTGAAGTTAAGCTCTGTTGGCAAACCAGATAAAACCATCCAGGATAGTTCTTGATCGGATATCGAACCGCCGATCTGATTTAATTAATTTATTAATAATTATCAAACTCATAATATTCTTTTCCAAGGAATCACAATCCCTAAATTTTGTTACCTCGTACAACTTTATTTTTAGCCGAGTTACTTTAAAATAGTCCAATTTATTATGTTTCTCACCTAGTTCTTTGATGAGCAGACTCGGGTCCGTTTCTTCTTTAATTAACAATTTACGACGGTCGTCCAATATGGAAACTATAGTTCCATAAACTCTTTCAGACATATCCTTAACTTTATGTTTTTCTAGTTTGTCATCAACTTTTTCAACGTCTGCGAGAGACATATTCGCAGCCCTCCATAGACCATCTCGCATAAGTTGTTCTTCAATCCAATATGCCATGATGCATAGTTACTTCTACTAAATATACTCATGGACAAAAAAATTAGCGCACCAAGAAATAATTGCGGGATCGTAACGAAACTTGCAATAAAGGTACATGTCGGGGAGATATGCAAATGATTAGAAATGCAGCATGATTGCGCATTACGTATAGCCGGTAAAGGGCGTTGAACATCGTACTCTGTGGAGTATAAAACAGGTAACCAAAGCTTGTTTGAGTGTGCTGAATCATTTACAAAGGAAGAGCTGAGGTAGACAAGCCATTACGCCGTGTTCGAAGACAGTATACGCAGTTGTCGCAGTTTGAGAGAGGGAGAATTGTCGAGATGATGGAAGCTGGGTGGTCAGCTAGGCGAGTAGCTCGTCAATTAGGCCGCTCTGACTGTGTTGTGAGGAGGTGTAGGGACTAGTGGACCCGAGAGATGTCATGTACACGAAGACCAGGCTCAGGACGCCCTCGACTGACCAGTCGTCGAGAAGACCGCCACAGCCAACGCGTACAGCCAACTGCTTCATCGGCCGCCATCCAGGCACAGGTAGCACCTTCAATAGGGGCCGTTGTGTCTTCTCGAACCATACGAAGGCGCCTGGCTGAAGGACAGTTGGTATCGCGGCGCCCATTACGTGTGCTGCCTTTGACGCCCACCCATTGACACCTCCGTTTGGAGTTTTGCCGCGCACGAGGAAACCGGACTGCAGCGGAATGGAACCAGGTCGTCTTTAGCAACGAATCCAGATTCAATCTCGGCAGTGATGACAATCGTGTTCGTGTGTGGAGAGCCCGTGGCGAACGCTTCAATCCTGCCTTTGCTGTACAGTGACACACCGCTCCCACAGCTGGTGTGATGGTATGGGGTGCCATTGCCTACAATACACGGTCACCCCTAGTATTGTTCCGTGGCACCATGACAGACCAGCGGTATGTTCATGAAATCCTGCAACCACATGTGTTGCCACTCATGCAACGGCTCCCAGGAGCCATTTTTCAACAAGACAATGCTCGGCCTCATACGGCAAGGGTGTCACAAGACTGTCTCCGCACTGTTACTACCCTTCCTTGGCCTGCCCGATCCCCAGATTTGTCTCCAATCGAGCATATCTGGGATCATTTGGGACGACGAGTTGGGCATCCCACGAGTTTGAACGAACTAGAGGCAAGGTTACAGCAAATATGGAAATGTCTCAAGACATCATACAGAACTTGTATGACTCAATGCCCGATCGTATCGCAACGGAGGGATCGGGGGTCCAACGGAGTATTAACACCTCCGTTCTTTTGCCTTTTTCTCTGAAATAAATTATCCTTTTTCTTTGATTTTCTAATCATTTACTTATATCAAAGTAGTTATTACGTATGTAAATTTTCGTTTCATTTTGACGACCCCTTCTTGGTGCGCTAATTTTTTTGTCCATGAGTGTACTATTGAAATACTATTATTATTACTTTTTTCCGCCATCTTGTTCTGTTAAATTGAATATAATAGCTCAAAACCAGGTTGTCTCGACTAACTGTAGACTATCTTTTACACTCGACGCCAATTAGACTGTATTAATGAGCTCAATTTGTAATTTGCATTGACCATTCAATATGCATTTGCGCAGTTGAAGCGTGCTGGGCCCATAACCCTTTGATAAAAAACCATAATAATTCAATTTACTTTTATTTTAATAATTCTTGAGAATCAAGAATACAAGTAGATATGCAAAGTACAAAACAGATTAGTACAGAAAGTACTTTAATGGCTCAAATGAAAAAAGTTATATTTTCCAATTTGGAAAAGTTCTTAGTTCAAAATTAATAATCTTCGTAAACAAGGCTCAAGATTCTTAATGAATCACACCGTGTAGAGTCACTGATACACACTGGTCGATAACAGTTCACACGATGAAATACGCATGATAATTCAATCATGACATTCTATCGAAGCATTATATCTTGATAGTTTCACACACTAATATATATTTGCAAATTATATTATGAGTATTTCACACTCTATTAAATTAACACTTTAATCTTTTGTTTGAAGATTAATAAATCAGTAAACTTAAAGTTTTTCTTACTTATTAAAAGACAGCACAATTGATTCTTCTGCAATTGAAATATACTAAACTATGTTGCCCTATTTGTGTCGACGTGTATTATCTTTACTTTAAATATGGTCGAAACTTCAACTTCTTGAAATTATTTATGTGCTTCTTTTTATGACATTTAACTGATAAATGTTTAGGAAATTTTCCACTCGAAACAGTTAGTAGTAAATATTCTCTACTCGCAGTTCTTTAAATGATTTAACTGTTTTGAATTCTTGCAGCAGTTCTTTCACGCTTATAATTCTTCTAGCTTCTTTTAAATTTCTTGCTCGTTTGCTTCTACAAATCACTCGAATGGATATTCCGCAATGCAGTCTTCGTCTGGACCAATCGGGGGCTTCCAATCTTCAACTTTGAACCAGTAGATTTGAAAATTGCTTGTTTCTTTTTATAAACTTTGCTGCTTGCTTCTCTTCTAACGTCTCAAATAGAAGCACAAATGCTCATTCTGCCTTTGTGCTCCCATTAATTTAATCGCAATTCCGTTTGCATGTCTTTCATCCTGAGTTGGTTACGTCTGCAACCAACCAATCTTTTGTGATGTTTCCTCGTTGTCTGCTTAGGTCCGCCAGACGTTTGCGTTTCCTCCGCTAGTCGTCGAGTGATCTCCGCCAGACGTCTTCATTATCTCTCTTATTCTCTGACACTGACTGACTTTAACTCTGACTGCTAAATCGAGACTGACTCGAGTATTTATTCTCGTTTTCATTTGACATCACAATTATTCATGATGGAAACTTTTACTCATATTTAATTAACTTTGAAGCAAGAAAATACAATAAAAATTAATTAATTAATTAATCAATCAATTAATTAAAAATAATATCTTCAGTTATATTAATAATCAAATCATTACAGAATTTTGTCCTGAAAACTTATATCGACAAGCGATTGGAATCTCGAAAACATATCTTGGATAGTCAAGATTTAACGAGAATTATCGAAAATGAAAACAAAGAAATACAAAAAGATGGAAAAAAAAGAATACTGTGTATTTTAATTAAATAAAAAAATTCTTTTATCTATTCGATATATTAAATAAATGATTTTTTTGTAAATCAATGCTACAGGGTGGCGCATAAGTTATCATAGAGGCAAAAACAATACCCGTTTCCTTAAACTTAGCTGTCAACTTAGTTGAACAGTGTCATATGTGATGAAATCACGGTCCGGGTGATATTCGTTGAACAAACGAGCAACCTGCCGGGTTGTATTCTCGCCCACAAGAACAATTACTTTAATTCTCTCTTCTTAACGTCAATGGCATCTTCCAAACTGTCACAGACAAAAAAAAGCAGACTTAAAATCTAAAATATAACTTAGAATATAAATTAATGTAAATGAAAAGGCAGCATCATCTGTATGCAGACTTAATGCACCACCCTGTATTTTTTCGTGAATAAAACGTAGGTATGATGATTATTCAGAAGTGTAAATTTTCCTTGTGATGGAAGTCGAGATCTAACATATAAAACAACAGTTTTAAAGCTTTTTTTTCAATGGCAATCTATCCTGACACTGCCTGTGTTATGGCCTGTTGAAATGGCAGATCTCAAGCGGCCTTTATTAACACAACACTTTTTTTTTCCTCAAAGTAGATTAGTTTTTAAAAAGTCTTAAAACAGCCAGCATGCTGAGTTTAAAATTAAAAAACTATTTAAAATTACAAAGCTCAAACTAGTTTCCTTCCATTAACGACTCACTGAAGATGATTCTTTAACGGGAGAAAACAAGTTTGAACTTTTTAATTGTAAATAGCTTTTAATTTTAAACTCAGTATGTTGGCTAAAACTTTTATTGCTCAATTTAATATTTAGATTAGTTTTATAGCAGTTTTAAATATATCACTTTGATTCTAAATTCTTTAGCTATAAAAAAACTATTTTTCAGCATAATATCCTTTCAAATCTATGCCCTTACTTCACAGAGATGTCAGAGCATGTTTGCCCTGAAGTTTTTCTTCCTGATCGTTGCCTTAATGCTTCCCACGGATTGCATCCTTTAGATCAGTGGTCGGCAGCCTTTTGTTGTAAAAGGGCCAAATATGTTATGTGGGGATTACTGCGGGCCGCACTTGGGCCAAAAATTTTAACAACCAAAGAAAAAAAAAGGAAAATCTTACTTTAACAACCCAAAAAAAAAAACCGGAAATTCTTACTTTAACAACAAAAAAAAAAAAACGGAAAATCTTACTTTAACAACCAAAAAAAAATCCAACACCACCAAAAACGCACCAAAACGCTTCATGGGCCGCGGGTTGCCGACCGCTGCTTTAGATAAAAGGACCGAATAGATAGAAGTGCGAAGGTGCGACATCAGGCTGTATGGATGGATGAGGGAAAACAGGGATGTGAAGTTTGTGATCTCCTTGCGGATTTGTAGTCTTGTGTGTGGCCTGGCGTTCTCGTGGAGCAGGACAAGTTTGTTCACTTCTTTGTGGCCATGAACACACTGGAATTGTTTCCTCAGTTTCTTAAGAGTCTTCACAAAGGTTTCTTTGTTGACCGTTGCACATTTCCATGAGTCAGAACTGTGTGCGGCCGGCCAGAGCGTGGGTAATCA
Organism: Thereuonema tuberculata; assembly: GCA_023159025.1. Taxonomy (NCBI): domain Eukaryota; kingdom Metazoa; phylum Arthropoda; class Chilopoda; order Scutigeromorpha; family Scutigeridae; genus Thereuonema; species Thereuonema tuberculata. The sequence continues at coordinate 240,546 of JAFIDM010125286.1, read as the reverse complement.
GAGAGCTTCCCCTTCCTTTCTTTTCACGACGAAGACGATTTGCCCAACCACTCACAGTGCTTTTATCAAGTGCCAGGTCTCCGTAGTCATTCTGTAAGCGCTTGTCAATATTTGTCACGGTCTCCTGTTCCGACACAGGAAATTCAATAACTGCTCTTTCTTTGGAATGCATCTCATTCACAGGTGCTATCTTGAGCGCTACCTACAGTGCTGCCGTAAAGCGGTGAATGATGAAACAATTTGAGAAAGTGCAGTACAGACAATTTTTCTTCAAATATTGGCCGGGAAAAAAATTGCATTAAATATCAAATGACCCCCGTATATCTGATTTCAAAGAGATATATTTGATTTCATTTTATATGCTCATAATCTAGATCCCTTAACAAAAGTTTTAGTTAGCATAAAGGACGAGAAATCTCGTTTCGTAATTGATTCATCTATGATTAATAGCTTTAAATGCACGAGCAGACGTCAAAGTGTAAAAATAAATTATTATACTCTCGAAGTTTTTCAGAAAATCGTAGAGAATAAATAGAATAATAAAAAAAATAATGGAGATTAAGACAATGATTAATAATTGTCACATTGTCACATTTTTACAAATGTCTGGGTGATACATGTTATTTTGTTATTATTTGTTTCGATAATTTCTTTCTTCTGAAAAGGCTTCTTTTTGGAATAGGTAATGTAGAAGAATTATTGCTGTAAAACCTGAAGATGATTGGTAAATAAATACAGTCTAAATATTGTTTATATTTTTAAGAAGAGAACACAAATGAAGTTGATATTAAAAAGTAAAGCCTTATCAAAATAAAGGATTCCCAGAAATGTATTGTGGCAATATCCTAATATATTTGTACTAATTGTGATATTAAAATTAGATAATTCACGTACTAAATTTATTCAAGAATATTTACATTTTCTTTTCTTTAAATTCTAAAGTTGTTATGATTTTGTTGTTGAAATAAATGCATTAATAATTCTACATTTGCTAAGGTTTGATGATTTTTTTAAAAATTAAGGTTTTTATTCTAAAATTGAGAATATTCCATAAAGAAAGAGACAATAACTAAATAAAATTAACTTCCTGTATTTTTCTAGATAAAAGTGAGGAAGTCAATTGTAATGCATCGTTTAACAAGTTTAATTTCCACACAGATTTCTACACAATGGAAAGTGTAAATTATATACTCAAATATAGCTACACAGAGAGAGAGAGAGAGAGAGAGAGAAAGAGTTAGTAGGCAAAACGTAAAAACACCGACAATCTGTATCCTTGTAATGCACAGTATAAATCATACAGAATATTATAGATCACAGGCATCCTATAAAGTGAATATTTATCCTTCAATAGAAAAGATAAATCTCATAAAAAAGTACTCTAATAGCTGATAGGGTTGCTATTTTGGTCAAATTTAACAATTTGGGTCTTTTTCACATATATTGGGTGATCAAGAAATAACAGGAGGTGTTCGGAACCCTGTATGTACTGGACGAAATAGAACAAAATTTGGCCACCATACACATTAAAGTATGCGGTTTCGATTTGTCAAGAAAAAAAAATTAGTACCAAACAATGCCAATTAGGGAACATTCTGAAGCTGCGGTCGAAAAATGCATCATGAAATTTGCATATACGGGTACTTTGTGCCACGATATGGAGGATAAAAGGAGGGGTTGCGGGAATTTTAGTCATTCTGCAAGAAGTCACCCGTCGATGGCGTTGTCACTACGTGATCGTGCCTTATTAGTCAAGCTGTTTTATCAGAGGGATGAAAATGCCAATGCTGCGCTTCATTAATACCTGTGGTTAAAACAGTAACGTAGAGGTCCGATGACCATAACTAACTTACGAAGAATGATTGAAAAATTTGAAAGAACAGGGACTCTGGTTGTGCAACCAGGCCGAGGACATAAACATATCAAGCAGTAACAAGTTTAAGTTGCAAATGCCGTTCAGGATCAGGCGATAGCTAATAAGCAGGGTACCTGCAGTGCACGTTTAATATCACGACAAACCGATATCCCATTGTCGATGGTGCAGAAGATATTGCCGCAAGATCCTGAAATTTTATCCGTATCAAATAACACCCATTCAAGAATTGCTCCCGGGGGACAGAAATACCCGATTAGAGCTTGCTTTAAGATTTTTGGCTCGATTGGAAGTGGATGACGAGTGGCCGTGGCGGATATTATGGAGCGATGAAGCTTACTTCCATATGTTCGATGATATCAACACATACAACTGCCATGTTTGGGCTGATACAATTCAACACGTTGGTCAAAAGATCCCTTTACATTCGCCGAAAGCACAGTTTGGTGTAGGTTCACTGCTTCTTTTATCATCGGCCCGTACTTTTGTGGAGAAGTTGGTAGAAACGGACTAGTTATTTGTTCTGTAAATTTTGACAGGTATGCCACTATGCTCGAGAACTTTTTGATACCTCAACTGCAGCAAAGAAATTGTATCCATTCTACCATTTTCATGCAAGATGGTGCGCCACCGCGCATCGGACGTCAGGTGAAGGATGTCCTGTGTCAACATTTCACAGATCCTAGAGTAATTAGTCGCGCATTTCCCATGAATTGGCCTCCGAGTTCCCTTGATCTGAATCCTTGCGATTTCTGGTTGTGGGGCTACCTGAAAAGCATTGTGTATCAAGGACATGTTTCTGCCTTTCCTACCTTAAAAGATCAAATAACGTTATGTCAGACGAATAAATGCCGATGTGCTGCAAGCCATCGTCGAAAACCTCGTGTAACGCATGCAATTAGTGGAACATCAGGCTGGTGGTCACCTTGAGCCAAATTTGTAGGTTGCTATAATAAATGTTTTTCATTGGTATTTGGTGTGTTGTTATTTACTGTTTCCATTGGCAGTTATGTGTTCTTTTTTTACATATTATGCACTTACAGCGCCAGAATTTCCCCTATCGGCATTGTTTGTGTTCAGATATTAAATTATTCTAAAAATAATTTAATTAGTATTAGTTAAAATCAAGAGAAGCTTGAAAAGAATTTTTTTTTTCATGAAGATTTAAATCTCAAATTTGAATATTTAAATGAGGATACTTACGTAACGAGAAGTTACGAAATAAAAGGCATATCATTACCTCATTCTGAAATGAGTAGAACCTGGTAGGTAGAGTAGCGTAGCCTGGTGTAGATCATAGAGTCTGGAACCAATATACTAAGGCGACTTCTTGATCGTAGTGATAGACTAAAGATCACCTAAGGGGGAGGTTCAGTCACCTTGGATCCTAAAGATCATATCACTAAAAGTAAGCGCTCTGATAATTATGAACTGAGCTACGACTCTTAATGAGTAAAATTAAAACCTAAAAGTTTAAATCCTATCACCTAGAGAAGACCTGAAGTCCAATGGAAAGAGCTACTCCTAAAGAACGTCTCCGAACAAGCGTTGGTCCGGATTGATGAATACTAGGGGAAGAATTCCAACCGAACCGAATCAACTGGGACAAACTCACCAAGGTGAAAAGTCGATAGAATTGCCTGTAAGTAATTATTTTTTATTCCATTTTGGAGGGAATACTGTGTGAGCGGATACGGACTAAATAATTACCGAATTGAGACAGGTAGAAAAGCTGATTCAACGGAAGAGAACTTTGTTATCGAGAACAATTATATTAATATTTTCACACAGGTTTAAATAGTAAAATCCATTGAATATTATTAACGGAAGAGATCTTTATTATTAAGGATAAAGGTATTAATCATTCACGCAGGTGTAAATAGTAAAAGCCATAAGATTTTGGGAGCGGATATATTCACACAGGTGAAGAGATTAGCCATTGCTTAATTAATAATATTTCACGCAGGATAATATAGGAAAAGTCATTTCTATTCATGCGCTTTAACATTCACGCAGGTGAACAGAATAAAAGCCAGTGAAATTTTAATCCTATTAATAACAGTAAAGAACTGAGCTCTCGCGTTTGCAGAAACGGCGAAATTAAATAGTAAGGAGATATTTAATTGAAAGGAGAGCTTCAACATTAGATAAATATTATTATTAGTAGTATGTGTGCTGAAGTTAAGATTAATATAGTAGCGATATTAATTGAGGAATTAATTTCATATCATGTTAATTTTGTTTAAGAAATATCAAGAAGATATTAGAACTGTTATTCAGTAATTGAATTAGTAATTATTGTTTCAATTATTAGAAACAGAGAACTGAACTTTGAGACGACAGTTAAACATGAAAATTTTATGCTGGAAAATTTATACATAAGCATTTACAAGTCTTTAAATATCCACTCAAATAAATCGTTTTAATATTTTTAATTGTCTATCGCTACTATTTTTGTATTCTCTGCTACACCAAGTATGCGTTCTGCACGATACCGCAGCAGTTTGGTACTGTTTTTATTTTCTTGACAAATCGAAACCGCATACTTTAATGTTTATGGTGGCCAAATTTTGTTCTATTTCGTCCAGTACATAACACGTTACAGGGATCCGAACACCTCCTGCTATTTCTTGATCACCTAGTAAAGTTGATCCATACTTACTTTACAGTTCATTCCTCCTACAATATCTATATAAAATCTTCACCATCAATCAAAATTAACGTAATTATTTACATTTATTTTCAAAAGCAGCAAATTTTCAAGGAGAAAACTCGTCTCATCTTTCTCAAGACTATTTCCATAACAATAAGTTTGCGAAATTTTGAACAACAATCATTCACATACTGTAAGTTACATCTTATTCATATTTTCTTAATAACAAATATTACACATCCTAACTTCTAATTATTGACAATTTTCGACAAAGAAAACAGTAACGTATACTTCAAATTATCGATAATTACAATAAATAACTTGGTTTATTGGTTAAGATTTCTAACAATCTAATTCGTCGATTATAACCTTATTGTTGCAATTTGTACACATTTTTTCAAAAAAATCTATAGCTAGTCTCATCAAATATTCACTAACCTCAGCTTGTTCTTGTTTAAATTCTTGTCTCTTGTGTTTTGAATACACATGCTTTCGATCATTTTGCTTATTTTGGTATTTTTCTCGATAAGGTGATTTTGGGGAAGATGCAGGTTGGGGAAAGACGCAAGTTTTGTAATATTTCGTTTATCAGAAGATAGATGGCAGAATTTTCAACGGCCAAGTGTAGAAGCATTCTATGTGAAGGTTGCTGTGGAAAGTTTCCAATTTTACATCGAGTTCAATCGTAGTTAAAATGAAAACAAAACTCTTTGGACTTGATCAGTACTTAAGTTATAATATTTCGTTGACTATACTTAATGTTTAGCGCTCGATGTATCACAGCAAACTTAATATAGCCTTGATGTGATTGTCACGTGGTTCTTTGTGTGTGAACGGTAGATTGAAGCAATATGGCAAGTCCCGCTGAACAAAAATAAATCTTTGTGGCGTCTTCCCTCAATGCTTGGGAGAAGATGCAACATATTAAAAAATAATGATTTGCGAATACTTCATACGATTTAAATATAAATTATAACTATATTTTTCATATAATTATTATCAAATATCAAAAATCCGACATACAAAGAAATAGAACAAAATCAATTCAATTTTATCTTAGCGATAATCGTTTTTACTTAATGTAATAAAATTAATTAATTCAATTATTTTAATGATTTAGTTACTTTATTTAATGAATTATTTTTATGAAAAAAGGGTCCAAATGCAATTGGTTCCAATGTGTAAAATGAAAATAAAAAATGGCTCCAAGAAAATGTCAACAAGGACAACTTATATTTTGCAGTGTGAAGTGTTTTTCTTCAGTTTCGCTTGTCTAATTTATGGTCAATGTAATGTTTATAAAGGCTTATTAAATATTGGCTGAATATACTTTGTTTTTCTTAGTAATTGTAAACTTCATAACCTGTGGCATCTTCCCCGCATATTGAGGGAACGTGCCAGTTTTGATGAAGTTAATTTAAGGGCATTTTTGTATATGTTGCGTTTACTGTTGTGCAATAAAACTTTTTGCACTTAACAGGTATATAACGAGTAATATTTTGACCTATTTCAATAAGTTTTTTGATTTCTCGTTTTCAAGTAAAAATACAATAACTGTCAAGGGTGGCGTCTTCCCCCAAATTACCTTACATAAAATCCTTATCTCACTAATAATGTAGTGTGTTTTTTTCACACTGTAGAGCTATTTCTGATTTTATCTATTAATTTATTTCTTCTGCAGTAACCGTGTTCTAACATATCGTTCCTTATCGTCCTTCTACTCTCTCCAAGATAGAACAAATCACAATTCAAACAATTCCTCTGATATACTATTCCCATTTCATGCCTTTTATCACTCTTATTCAATTTACTGCATAAGATATTTTTTAATTTATTACTGTGTTGAAAACCAAAGCTAAAATAAAATCTTTTATAAATTTCTTTTAATTGCAAGCTGTTCTTATTCAAATAAGGTATAAAATGTTTATTCATTTATTACATAAATGCTTACAGTTCCCCAGCGCATAATTTGGCCAGATTTGTTAATAAAATAGTAAGAAATTTTAAACTACCGAAAGAAGAGACAATAGTAAAAAACTCTAAAGTTTTAATTCAAAAATTAGGACATGTAATTAATAATGAAAGAAAGTTTTATATGTATTCGATGGACTTAGAAAATATGTCCACAAACACCCCAGTGGAGGAAACCATGACAATAATGGAGAACATATCCTTATAAATTAAGGAATGGCTGTTGAAACAAAATATAGGTAATACTGAATTAATAGAAATACTTAATTTAATCACAAAAATACATACTTTAATTTTTCACCAGGTGAAAGGGTTTCCAGTGAGGTCACCATTATCGGAATCAATTTGTAACATTTTAAAAATCACTTTGAATACAAGCTGTTACAAAACACTAGGTATCAATTGGAATATTAAAGATACGCGGATGACGTTTTAATCATTTGGTTTGAGACTGAAAGGCATTATTGTCTTGACAATATTTGACAAATTTTTCGCAGAAAACAACAAATAAATAAAGAGATACCTTTTAAAATGGAACAGGAGGTAAAACAACAGTCTGAAATTTTTAAACAGATGTTTAGTCAAGGACAAAAACAAGCTAATATTGAAACACTACACAAAGGACTATAAAGTGAATATGTAATGAACTATGAATCCGGACATGACATAAATATAAAAAGAAATATAATAGAAAATTACTAACATAGAATCGATATGAATACAAGTAAGGAGGAAGATTTTATTCAGGAGGTTTTGAATATGAAGAAAGTCCTCAAAAAGAACGGATACAAAAGAAAATTTGTTGATAAAACAATAAAAAGATACCAATATTTCAAAATAAAAGAACTAGAAATATGTAATAAAAGATATTTTATACCTTACTTGACTAAGACCAGCTTGCAATTAAAAGAAATTTGTGAAAGATTTAATTTTATTATTGGTTTTGAATACAGTAATAAATTTAAAAAATTCTTATTAAGTAAACTGAATATTAAGTAAAAGGCATGAAATGGGAATACTATATAAGATAAATTGTTTGAATTGTGATTTGTTCTATCTTGGAGAGAGTAACAGGACGGTAAAGGAGCGTGCGTTAAAACACTGCATAAGAAATAAATTAATAGAAAAAATCAGAAATAGCTCAACACTGTGTTAAGAAAAACACACTATATTATTAGTGAGATAAAAATTTTATGTAATGAGAAAGACAAAAAATAAGAAAAATGATTGAAAGCATATGTATTCGAAACACAAGAGACAGGAATTTAAACAGGAACGAGGGAATTGAGGTTAGTGAATATTTCATGAGACTAGCTAATGATTTTATTGATAAAATGTGTACAAATTGCAACAATAAGGTTATAATCGAAGAATTAGATTATTAGAAATTTTAACCAACGGGAAGTTTTCAAATCAAAGTTATTTATTATAATTATCGATAATTTGAAGTATTGTCTTGTCTTGAACATCTTAGGTATAGACAATGATTGTCTGTTCCTAGCTCTGAAGATGATTTTGGTCTTTCCATCGTAGTTTTGGTCGTCCTCTGTCTCTTTTTCCTTTGGGCTGATATTTCAAAATCAAATTTGGAATCTTGTCGTTAGATAGCCTTTTTACATGGTTAAGCCAATTTTTTTGGTAATTTTGAATTTCTTGAATTAAACTTGGAGTTTTAAGTTGGGCTCGAATATCATAACTTTTCTTTTTGTCGAGACGTGTAAATCCTAATAAAGGTCTCAGAAATTTCATTTGTGCAGTTTCCAATCTTTGTTTGTTTCTTTGTTTGAGTATCCAGGTTTCACTCCCGTATTTAATTGCTGCTTTGGCTGTAATATTATGTAATCTTAGTAGTGTTTCTTTCGTCATTTGTTTTCCAAATCTTCTTCTAATTATTCCATTCATTCTGTTGTATGTCTGTATGTTTGATATCAGGCTTGCCTCATCGTTATAACATGAAATTATGTTTCCTAAATATTTAAACTCTGATACTTGTTCTATTATTTTTCCATTAATTACAATTTTCACTCTTTGTATTTGTTTTCCACACATTGCCATGGATTTTGTTTTTAATTCCGAAATTTTCATTTTATAATTTTTTGAGATAGTATTTAAATGATTTGCTCCAATTTGAAGTTCATCTTCTGAATTTGCTATCAAAACTTGATCGTCAGCATATAGTAATGTCTTCAATTTTTTATCTTTTGTGATCTGGATACCATTTTTATATATTGATTTCCATTCTTTTAGAATTCTATTTATATATATGTTGAAAAGTATTGGGGAAAGTCCACATCCTTGTCTTACTCCTTTATTTACAGTTAAAGGCTCTGATATTTTCCCGTTCATGAATTTTATATTAATTTTTGTTTCTCTATATATACTTCTAATTACATCAATAAATTTCTTCGGAATTTTATCTTCTTCCATAATTTTCCACAGTAAATTTCTGTTTAGGTTGTCATAAGCTTTCTCGTAATCAATGAAAAGTAGGTATGTTGGCAAATTAAACTCTCTTCTTTTTTCAAGTAATTGCTGCATGTGAATATAGCATCTGTACATCCTCTTCCTTTTCTAAATCCACACTGTTCTTCTTCTAAATAAATATCTGTAAACTGGGTTAATTTATTTTTTATAATGTTCGTAAATAATTTGTATGCTGTCTGTAGTAATGTTATTCCTCTATAATTTTGACAATTATCCTTTGGTCCTTTTTTATGTATACTAATTACTATTCCAGTTTCCCATTCCGTTGGTATTTGTTGTTTTTCCAGATCTCATTAAAAAGATTGAGTAATTTTTCTTTTAATTTTTCATCTCCATATTTAAATAATTCTATATATATCCCATCTGATCCCGGGCTTTTCCTGTTCTTTGAGTTTTTTAAGGCATTTTCTAATTCATCCATTGTAATTCCATCTGAGCTTTCCGTTGTATTATCAAATTTCTGAAAGTCATTCTCAACTTCTACCTGATCTTCTTCATTCCAGAGTGACTTGTAATGTTTTTTCCATTCTTCTTCTGGTATTAAATTCATTCTTAATTTATCATTTTCTGTACATTGTAGTTGTCTGAAAATTTTGAAGCCTATTCTTTGGGGTCCTGTGATGTCATGTTCTAAAGATTTAACAAATTTATCCCAATCTTCTCTACATGTTTTCCGTGATAGTTTCCTAACTTCTGCTCGCAATTTTTTGTATTCTACATAATTGTTTGTGTTTTTATTTTGTAGATAAATTTTGAAAGCTTGCTTTTTTTTCCAAATCTTTTCCTATAGATCTTCGTTCCAAGTTCTAATCCATTTTTTGTTTTTATGTGATTTATAGCCTAAACTTTCCTCTGCTGCATGTAATACTCCTTCTTTGATGTTTTTCCAATCTAATTCTATGTTGTTTGTAGATTCTGTTATCTTCTCTTTCAGTCTATTTCTGTATAAATTTCTAATACTTTCTTGTTCAAGGAGGTAAATTTTGAGTTTCTTAGAAATTACCTTATTTTCTGTTTTCTTTTTATAAATGGATTTGTATTTAATTTCAAATCTGCTTTCCACTAACTTATGATCACTATCTATTTCACTTCCACGATATACTCTCGTATCTTTAATATTATTATTGAGTTTTTCGTTTATAATAATATAATCTATGATAGACTTAACTCCTCTAGCTTCCCATGTATATTTATGTATCTCTTTATGTTTGAAAAAAGTATTACTGATTTTTAAATTATTGAAAACACAGAAATCTTTTAACATTTCTCCATTATAATTACTTGTTGGTTCTCCTTCTGTTCCTATGCATTTTGTAATTGGTTGACTACCTACTCTGGCATTAAAATCTCCCATCAAAATTATTGCTTCATCTTTATTTATTCTGTCAAGACAACTTTGTAAATTTTCATAAAATTCTTTTGAATCTTCATCCTTGCCCTGTGTTGGAGCATATATTCCCAAAATGTTAAAAATTTTGTTCATAATTTTTATCCTGATCATTATAATTCTATCTGATATCCATTGGTAGTCTACAATTTTATTTTTCCAAACTTTTTTGATCCAAATTGCAACTCCCGATGAGGCCCATCTATCTTCATCAACACCAGAATAAATCATAATATAGTCTCTAAACATTAATGATCCTTTGTTTTTCTTTTTTGTCTCCGTTATTACAGCTATGTCTATATTTCGAATCTTTAATTCTATGTTTAATTCCTCCATTTTATTTGCGATACCACGTACATTCCAAGTTGCAAATTTCAGTTTCGCAAAGAGATGTCCAGTTCCATTAGCCGGTTCGTTTCCATTAATATCTGTCCTGTTATTCATCTTCTGAGTTTTTCGAGTAATATTAAATTCCCCTGGATAGATCACAACTCTATCGCAGGGTAAGTTCAGTGATAGGGCTGCTATCTTATGGCCTCTGAACTTGCCAATGAATAGCATTTCCTCTATTCAGATATTCTGGTTATACCGCCAATACTCGGTAGTCAGAGCCTCTTTCGTTAAGATCCAGACTGCACCACAAGGAGGCGAGGTTGACATTTGATTAGGAGTGGCTGTATTTTACGCTTCACTAATCCATTAGCAGTCCATTTGAAGTATTCGTTACATATTATTATTACGGAAATAGGCTTGAGAAAGGTGAGACGAGTGGTCTCCTTGAAAAGTTGCTGCTTTTGACAATAAATGTAAATAATTACGTTTATTTTGAGTGATATTGAAGAGTTTTTCAAAATGTTGGCAATTGTAAATAAAACGTATTTCCCAAACGTATTTCGCAATATTTGCAATTTTTGCCATTTTTTGGTCATGAGTAAATATTTATGTAATTATCAACGGATATTGCAATTCAGAATAGACTTCTGTATATGTAGAGTTTTAGGATTTCAGAGATTTTCTTGTTGATTCGATACTTGCTACGACAAACACAAATCGCGAATTACGAGAAACTGAAATGCCTTTAGCCAGATAATACAGCAGTTTTTTTTTTTGGCTGAAATAATTTCGTAAAATCTTTCAAATGAGAAGTTTTTAAAGTCCAATTTTTTATTTGGCCAATTTTGCTCAAGTTATCACGTGTGTTTCGTCATAACATTTCCCTATCTGGCCATTATGGTATTAGATATTTTGCCTTTGTTCATTGCGTGACAGCATGCTTTCTAAAAGAAGCCGAAGGTATCAAGAAAAAGATGTAAGAACTTTGGGCAACCGTGTATGAGCAATGTAAAAGAAATAACGGAATGAAATTTTTTAAAAAGGTACTTTTAAATAATTTGAAGGTAAACAAAGAACGCACAAAACTAAAGAAAACAAAAATTCACTGAGGTATTTTTGGCATTTGTATTGGGGAATCGGAGACAGTACTGTTTCGCGGTTCTACTGAGGTCCACTCAGTATAATATGCTCAGTGAAATGGGACAATATACAAAACGGACAAACATACAAATCAATCACCTTCAATTAAAAAAAAAACACTTCAAATCAAACTCAAGAATAAAAGAGGTAAATAATTAATGTCTACTAGTATTCAGCTTAGCATGTGAAGGATAATATATTAAGAGCTTAGTATTACAAATGAAATTTAACGTGCGTTAGAACAATTTTTACATTAACAGAAAACAAAGAAAGCACATAACTTAACAAAACAAAAATTCTCTGAGCTATTTTTGTTATCTCTACTGGGAATCGGAAACAATACGGTTTCGAGGTTTGTTGACTAGGTTTGTTGAATAGGCGACATTTCGGGCGAACATGCAGGCCAGGAAAGAAGGAGTATTTGCCTTGCTTCGAATATCGCCTGGACATTTCTAACAACATACGGTGGGGCGTTGTCTTGTTCTAACATAGCTTCAGAAGTAGGCTGAAAGAAGGGTACGACTTCTGTTATACCTAGCGGTTGCTGTTGAGAGTTGCCACAATTCGTAGCAGCCAAGATCATCTGTAATGCCCAATTGGTCGCCAGACCATCACGCCTTACGTTCGTGCATTATGACCCCGGGTAACGCAGTCTGGAAGATGGGGTTCACCTTGATATTGTCTAATGCATCTATGGCCATCATTGCAATCCAAGTTGAAGCCGGTTCGTCCGAAAACACGACATGGTGTAAATCTGGTGGCCAGTAGGTGTGTTCATGAGCCCATTGTAGCCTGAGGCTTCGATGTTTTTAGGCTAAAGGGAATCCTCCGCAAGAAATGCATGCACGCAGTCCTCTGCGAAGCAGACGCCGTCGTGTTCCAACGTTGTGCTAACTCTAGAAGAAGCTGAACGGTCTGTCACCGCCGTGCACATGAGGTGTCCATCATCCCTTGGTGTGGTCACATTTTGTGGTCGACTTTCGGATTTTCGATTCGTCCTGTTCTCGTCAGCTCACAGCTTTCACATCACTGTCATGGCATTACACCCTGTAGAAGCAGCAATGTCGCGTTTGAAAATCCTCCTTCACGCACACTGATTCGGCCCCGTTCAAACTCCCTAGCTTGCTTATAAGGCACCCTTTGATAAGGACGAGGATTACTGACTGCAGTAGGCACGTGAACAGCTTACTGACGATGAAAACTACTTGTTTTGTTACACAGCTCCATTAGGCTGCGATTTCTTGATTTTTTTGGTAAAATTTATCTAATTCTTTAATATATCGAGGACAGTGAATGTTTAAAGATGTTTTTGAATCCAAAATTGATCCTCTAAAAGATGACAATTATACTAAACTTTATAGTGGTCGAAGTAGCGTGGTCGCCATCTTGGATCTGTTTTGGCTTATTTACCTCTTTTTTTATTGGATTCCTTCTTTTTTATCTTCGTTTTTGTCCGTGTTATTTTTTGGGGTTTAGGTTGTGTTTTGGTTGCTTTGAAAGAGCTTTGGGAGGCTGACCAGGGGTGGCCTAACCAGGATGGCCAGTTCATTTTTGTGCTTTGGAGGAGGGGGTGGCCGCCATTTTGTTCCATTTTTTTTGATAATAGGGATCGTATTTGTGTAGATTTAGGATCATATTTTGAAAGATATTGATATATTCTGAATATATATATATATATTGCTACCGCGTTTTGTGTCGGGCACAAACGAACGGTAGCGGGGTAACGGAATGCGACTTGAACACAAAAGGTTCTAAAAATAACAGAGAGTTTTATTAACACGGTTAGGGTAGAATACAGTTAAATATGAAAGAGAATATCAAATCTTCGGTCCCACAGGGTTGTCTTCCTCCCAATGGGATGTTGACTGCGTTGTCTTCCTTCTGTTGACGGGACGTCCGGTTAAATCCACGCTGTCTGTGCTTCTTTAGGGCGGTCACGGAAATCGATCCCCGACGTCTAAGGCGTTACGACGAACCTCTTCGGTACTCTGCGAAGATGGGATGACTCCTCACGGCAAGGGTTGACTTCTCCGTTGCCTTCGGGTGATGACCGGGCCTCTTCGTAACACTGCGGCGAAGGAATTTCTTCACACGGCAAGGGGTTGACTTTCTCCGTTGCCGTCCAACGTTACTGGATCCGCTACGGTAGTAACAGGCTTCACAGCTGAAGTCTTCTACTTAACGGTTGGGAATACTGGCGGGACCTTCTCCAAATACACTACGGGATGGCGTCTCTCGGACTGGCGCCAAACGATGCTGCATTCTCCCGGTTGGGATACTTCAGTGAGCTGCACGTCACGCAGACGATTCGGCTTCGATCTTCGGTAAGGTCGTTTCTTCTCCTAGGCACCTGCCACGTCTGGATTTCGAACGATCGCTCCCGAAGGTTTGCCTTGCTTCTGGACTCCTGTCCAAACTCGAATAGAAACGTACTTCTTCAGTTGAACCCTCTGTTGCCGGGCCACTGTCTGTAGTCCACGTCGTTCTGCTTTGTTCTCCTTCCAACGGAGATCCTCTGAATGGGCAGTTGTCCCACTTCGTCCTCGTATACTCCGTTCCTAACGGAGCTCCTCTGTAAGGGTGGTTGTCCCTGGCCGTTTCGCTCTGTTCTCTTCTCCACGGAGATCCTTTATCCGGGCTGTTATCCGCAGTCGTTCCGCTACTCGATCTCCTAAGTGGAATCCTTCCTAATTGGGCGGTTGCCCACGACGTTCTCGTATTCTTTACTCCAACTTTGGACCTTTGCAGCTCCTGCCGCTGAGACGAGATACTTTGCTCCAACTGGAGACCTGGACGGGCTTCTGCCCCACGACGAGATACTGCACTCTGCTCCAACTGGAGACCTGGATGGGCTTCTGCCCCACGACTAGATCCTGTTCAGGCGTTCTGCGCCTGGTTTTATAGGCAATGAATGCCTCAAACGAGGCTCAGGACAGGTCGACTCGCTAGAGGTATGCAGGAAAGGTTGAGTCGACTGAGCTGAAGGGGGAGCGGACAAAACGCCTGGTAACAATATATACATTTTTAAGATAAGTAAAAAGGTAGAGAGGGGTTTAGGAGTAAAGAATAAGATTTTTTCCCCCTCTTTCCCCCTTCTGCTTTGAGAGATGATTGAAGACGAGGTTTTTCTCACCTCATTTGAGGCTAGATTTGAAGAAATAATGCAGATATACAAAGGTCAGATTGTGAATAAATTTACATCTGCTTATCAGGATTGGCTGAAAAACAATGTGAATGAAAGCGTAAAGAATAAAGATTTAAATAAGTTAAAATTAAAGAATGAAATTTTTGAAGGCTTTAAGAATGAAAAAGAAAAAGAACTTGAAGAAACCATAAGTTGGCAAATTTCACAACAAATTGATACGAAAAATAATGTAACGAGATCATCAGTGAAATGTTTGAGTTTAAGTGTTTCTATCCCGGTATCAGTGAAGAAGATTTTGCAGGACAAAGCAATGAGCTGCTCTCTGATTTATTGGTTGATATGGCGGTTTCCTCTCCTTCTCAGGTTGGGGAGGAGAAAACAACACTAAGCAAAAGAGAGGAGAGGAGAATTTAGAAGAAGATGGAGTTTGCCCTTCTGATTATGCTATACAAGCTCTTCATCAGTTTTATATTTATTCTGATAATATCAAGAAGGCCACTTCAAGAGAAGAAGCTAGCAAAATTTGCTTCTTAAAACCTGATCAACGAAAAGTTCATGATGGTCTGTTTGAAATTGCAAAACTCTTCACCAAGTTGATCCTTAAGGTGAAGGGTATGGAATTGTCTAACAAATATTTTGAAATTGAAAAAACGAAATATCAATTTAAATGCCAATCTCTTCCGCATTAAATCCACCGGAGCCTTCTCGCTTTACCTGCGCTAAGATAACGACGAAGAATATCTCCCCGTTTTGGTCAAGTCTAGACCTGAAAAGGTGTTTAATAAGGAATTTACTGACTTTAGTACTCTCGTTTCCCTTAAGGATGGAGGTGGGTGAGAGGAGGATACCATGGAAATCATTAAAGTGCTTCGGGATAACCTAAAGCTTAATGTGATTGGCCTGGGCTTAAAAGATCAAATAGTAAGAAAAGATGGAAAAATTATATTGAAAAGTTTTAGTAAAGAACAGAAGCATAAAGTAGAAAAACAATTAAATCTTGTTGATAAATTAGAAGTGAAGTAATAGGTACCCTGCTTTTAAGCTCACTTGAATTCCAGAGGAATACCTGGAGGATATGATCCTTGATGAAGTTATTTCTTCAAATTTAGAGCTATGTAAGGCTTTTCCTACGGAACAAATTAAGAAACATTTAAAAATTTTAAGTAGTAAATTTTGAAAGAACCGATCGAAAAAGAATTGGATCATTCAGGCCTCACGACATAACTTCAAGGCTCTTGAATTTCAAAACTTTGTAATTTTAATTTCATTAGGATGCCTTTTGTTGAAAACATCTTGGTGGTGAGGTGTTTTAATTTGTAATGTAGTTGGTCACCTGACCAAATCATGTGACAAGCAGTTTTCCTGTAGCAAATGTGAAGAAGCACACAAATTTTTTGATTGCGTCTCCACAACTACTATGCGGAATAACATTTGTAAGAGGTCTGGAAAAGACGGTCCGGGTCATGCTGCTAACTCTGTTGAATGTCCCTGCTTCATTAGAGTCCTATCAAATTATTTAGGAGGCACTATCATTATTTATAAATTATGCGAATTGCGCAGTTTAATTTGAGAAGTGGACAGATGGCCCGAGCAGATATGCAACTTAGTAAGGGTTAATTCGACATTATTTGTTTTCAAGAGCCATATTGCCTGAGAGATGGTATTATTCCTCTTTTGCGAAATGGTACCACAAATTATTATGACAGTGATCTCCAGGGTCCTAAGAGATCTTGCATTATTGTCTAGAACAAAGACTTATATATTATATTATTAAAACAATTCTAAACTAATGATGTGAGAACGATCAGGGTACAAAATGAGAATTGTAATTTAATAGTTTTTAATATTCATGCTCACAAGTATGGAGATCTTGATTAGCTGCTTGATCACCTCGATATAATTTTAAGGTCTGCATCAGATGTGATAATTGTTGGGGACTTCAATGCAAGACATGCCATATGGGGAAATGGTGTAACGGACCAGAGGGGAGTGAAATCACTGATTGGATTTTCCATCATCATCTCAGGCTTCTTAATGACAGCGATTCGGACCCTACCTTTGATACTGTCAATGGTATGAGATGGATTGACTTATCTGTCGTTAAGGGCTCAGTGCACTGCGATTGGGAATTTTTCCCGATGACGTCGATAGGTTGATAGCATCTCGCTCGAGATTGCTGTAGCCTCTTCCTTGTCTTCCTTCTGTTTGAGAAGGGCGAAGTAGGACGTTTTAAGTTTCACTTGGAGAGTGTTGAGACTCTTTGTTTTCTACTTTTGAGGAGAGGAACGGGAATATGGCGGCCACTCTTTTTCAAGAGTCTTTTTTTTCCGCTTGTAAGGCTGCTATTCCCCTCTCTCGAAATAATTATAAAAAGAAATTCAGGCCAGCATGGTGGAATCCTTACTTAAGGACGAAACGATCACGGGTGAGGGCACTTATTAAAAGATTGGAGCTTGCGAATACCTCCAAGAGGAAAGGGACACATACGAAATTCATCTTGAAGAATCACGTGAAGAATCTTGTGATCGCGATCATTTCGGTCTGACGGCCAAGATTGTCGGTGGGAGAGTTAGGCATCCCTTGGTCAGACGGACCATCGCGACTCCTGGTGGTTTATGGACTTCCTCCGAGGAGGACAATTCTGCGAGTCTCTTAGAGGAATATTTTCCTTGTGATGACCCCTCCTTGGCTGATACTTTTTCGAGCAGCATTCGAGACAGTTCCAAGATTTCTCTGTTACGGCTGACAAGGAAAAGTCATTCTCCCGGGAAGAAATGAAAAAAATTTCAATGTTTATATACATATAACTAGCGAGTATTTAAGTGTTGGTAGTGTTTCAACCTTATTTTCTTGACTTATGTATTGTATTCAAATTATATACATTCAAATAATTCCTAACACATTCGGATATAAAATCTTAATATTCATTTAATATTTCCTTTTCGAGTATGAATATAATCGGACATGACATCCTTATATTATATTTACACAGAAGACGGAATCTCGTTAATCACTGAAAAGTCTATAGAATACACACATTAACTAAGAATGGTTCACATTAGTTCCTATGCATCCTTATTAAAGTCATAATATAAAACCACTATCTATTAATAACAGTTCACTATACCCTAGTTTCACGGAACGACTAAAAACTGGTTTCTTCGCATTTTATCGTTTTTGAGCACCACATGACCAGCCCAGGGCGGAAGTCGGTAGCGCTGTCAGAGTTGTGACAAGTAAGTATACCGAATAAAGTCGTTTCTAAAATGGCAGCCATCGTTCCCACCACGCCTCAGCGACAACAACATACAGAATGGAGTGAAGGTGAAACTGTAATTTTACTGGAAATGTGGCGAGAAAATATTGATTATCTGAGGCGAATGAAGCGAAATCGTCGAATTTATAAAAAATGAAGATAGATATGGAAACTGATAACAATATATCGAATTACAATCCAATTGTAAACGCAATTTCAAATCATTGTAAATGCTAATGAATGATGGGCAATAAAAGTATTAGAAAAAAATTAGTAGCCTAGTGAAGACAGCACTCATTATTACATGGAACAAGTGATTCAAACAATGTTTCATCTCTATAACATTGTTACACGTTCTTCTATTATCTATTTAATTAACAAGTCAGTTTCTATATTTTGGTAATATATTATGATATAGTGTAACAATATAGCACAATCCCAGCATGCATTGCACAACAACTCGATCCCAGGATGCATTGCAACGAAACTGGTATTTCTTCTCTCCCGTGAAATCACTCAAGATCCGACGATTCGTTTCTGCATACGTCACAGGACTGAACGAGTTTTCTATTTCGACTTATGCTAGTCCCATAACCAATTGAAAGAAATTTCAACGTTTATGGATGTAACTAGCAAGTATTTAAGTGTTGGTAGTGATTCAACCTTATTTTCTTGACTTATGTATTGCATTCAAATTATATAAATTCAAATAATTCTTAATACACTCGGATATAAATATCTTAATATTCATTTAATACTTCCTTTTCGAGTATGAACATAATCGGACATGACATCCTTATATTATATTTACTCAGAAGAATGAATCTCGTTAATCACTGAAAATTCTGTAGAATACACACATTAACTATGAACGGTTCACATTAGTTCCTATGCATCCTTATTAAAGTCACAATATAAAACCACTATCTATTAATAACAGTTCCTAAAACAGTATTTATCTATTTCTGCAATCGATCTATTCTTTCCTTTTATATTATTTCATTATCACAAACAAGTCTTGGCACTTTACGCAAAAATCACCAACGTTTCTTTTTTACGTGCAATCAATATTCACTGAATGCGTTGTCATTGTATTTTAACCGTCGAATAAAAGTCTCTTTACCGAAATGGCATCTTAAAAAAATTAGCCAAGTAAATTATGCTCACGTTCTCTGATGATTAATTTCATGATCGTACAATATCTCGTGATCCTAACTGTACTTCGAAGCCTGAAGTAGTTCGAAGATAGATGTGATTCTATCTATGATCCAACATGGCTTCCATTTGCACGATCTTTTCTACATATCGTTGGGACTATCACTGCATCCTCTTCCATCCATGACAATCGAACACTGGACAAGGAAAAGCATTTAAATTCTTCCGTAGCTATATCCTCGAATTGACATAGCTAGGATTACAAAGAAAATATTTGCTTGTTTTCCTTAGATACAGTTCTTGTTTGTTATTTTTCCCACACAGGAAAAACCATAGCAATCGACCAGTCAACAACTGCTACTAACTACAAGTTTTTTTTTCTCAAAGTTCATTTCACGCACATGAATGGAGCATATTGTATTTACAATGCGAATAGTCAATAACTATGAGGAAATCAATCAAATCAATTCATCACCAATAGATATGATGCTGTTTTAATCCTTTACAATTCTTACGCTTTCGCATACTTGTTTTTAAAACAATAGTGACAAATAAAACTCTCCTGCTATTAATGTATAAAAAAACCTCGATGGTATTTCAACACTATTACTTAAATAATCTTTTCCTTTTTATTCCAATTTAAATAAATAAAAGGAAGCCAAAAACACAAATTGTCAAAACTTAAATTCAAGATCTTACTTTACTTATTCAGGATTTAAATTTTAATTCTGCTTCGGAGCCCGATGGTATTCCCAGTAGAGTCCTTCCCTATATCTACGAAGTATGTGGAGAATTTTTGATAAATTTACTCAATAAATGTCTTGATGAGGGTATCTTTCCCCATGTTTGGAAGAGGGCACCGGTGGTTTTGTTGCAAAAGAGAGATAAGTTTCGGCCTAATTGTCTTCTACCTGTTATAGGCAAGGTTCTTGACATGTTTCCCATTAATAGGATAACTCATTTTTTGGAATCTATCAATTTTCTTTCCCGGAAACAGTTTGGATTTAGAAGGGGCCGCAGCATATGGCCTATTACGGCCCTTCGATATGTTATTCGTCGTTGGACATAGCGAACTTTTTCAATCATGCTTGGCATCCGCTGATTCAGGAGATGCTAAGGAGGGGGTGATGTCCTTCAAACTTTTATTATTTGATTTCTTCTTTCTTGGAGATCGTTCCTTTTCTTTCGGGTCGGCGACCACCTCCTGTATGAAAGGTTGTCCACAGGGGAGTAATCTTGGTCCTTCCCTGTGGCTTTTGGTTATGGAGAAACTCTATTCTTCCTTGGCATTTTTTTATGATGCTCTTGATATTGGTGATTCCATTTATGTCCAGTCCTTTGCCAAAGACATGGTCGTATTGATCAATGCCCTATCTATTAAAAAAAATTAACAATTCACTCTATGAAATTATAAGAGTCTGGGTAAACCTCAACAAATTGGTTATTATTTCTAATACAACCTTTACATTGTTTATTCCCTGCAGAAAGGTTCAACGTCAACCGGTGATTGAAACAAATGGCTTTTGTCTCCCCCTACGCGATCATCTGGTATAGCTGGGTATTGTTTTTAACTCCCGGTTGACTTGGACCTACCATCTTCTTCGTATGCGAGGCAGGGTAATGGGAAATGCTAGTAGGTTTCTCGCCTAGGCTCCAAAAAACAGAGTGATGAATCCCAAAATTAGAAAATTAATTTTCAATACTATGATTAAAGTCTAAGATTCTGTATGGGGCAAAGATCGGGGGAAAGATACCCAGAAAAGTCAGATTAAAAACAATATGTGTAGGCCTTTTTTATTAGCAATAATTAGATTATATAGGAGTGTTTCTGTAGAACTTTATTGAAAATATATAAATAATTGATAAATTTGATTTGTATATATCAGTAGTTTTTTATTATTTTTTTTTTAGGAAAATAAAATTCAGAGATAGTAATTTAGAAAAATCAACTACATTCTAATTTAACATACTAATGCATAATTATAATGTTTCTGCATGATCACATTGATTACAAATTAAGTTAACAGTAACTATGTTAAGCGGTTTCTAAAAACTTCTCAAATAATCTCTGTAGCTTTCGATAATGGTTACACAATAATGAGCTTTCTTAAATTTTGTCTTGACAGACATCTCACAAATTCTAAATTCAAGTTTAGTAAATCCACAGTTCTCAATGTTCAAGAGTTTTTAATTTAATTAAAGACTGTCACCTTGTTCAAACAGGTTGAATAAAGTTCTTTTACGTTGATTCATTACACGGTGTCAGGGAGAGAGTTCTGTAATCCCTGAAGAATATTATACTAATTTAAATAATCACTTACTTTAGTTCTTGTAGATTAGCGTATCAGGATCTACCATCATTGTCAAATTTATAAACTAAACCCATTTCGTTCTGATTTTCATGATGATTAGTTTTTCTCCAAAGTAAATTTTTGTTTTTATTTTTGTATCTAAAACCATTATTAATGTTAAATGAATTACATAATTTTTTTTAACAAAATACTTTTCTTATTAAGATAAGAGATAAAAATTGTTTTCAAATTTATTTATTTATTTGATTTTGAACATATTATATCGTTTAATTTGGTCTTTTACGAACTTATCTGGATAATTATTTTTCTTTAAAAGTACAGAAATGTCATTAATTTTTTTCTTTGAAAGCAACTTCAATTACAGATCAATAATGAGTTGAAATTTTTAGATATTAAATTGATAAAAAATAACAAAAAAATTGTTATGGAACATTACAAAAAGAAGTATCAAAGTGATGATATTTTAAATTATTGTTCAGGTAATAGAGTTCATATCAAAAAGAATATTATCGAAAATTATTTAAGAAGATTAGATAGAAACGCCAGTAAAGAAGTTGCTTTCAATGAAAAAATTACTGGCATGTCTATACTTTGAAAGAAAAATAATTATCCAGATAAGTTCATAAAAGACCAAATTAAACGATAAAATATATTCAAAATCAAAGAAATAAATCAATTTGAAACCAAACTTTTCATCCCTTCTCTTAATAAGAAAAATATTTTGTTAAAAAAATTATGCAATTTATACAACATTAATATTGTTTTAGATATAAAAACAAAAACAAAAATTTCCTTTGCAGAAAAACTAATCATCTTCAAAATCAGAACGAAATGGGTTTTGTTTATAGAATTGATTGTAAAACCTGCGGAATGTTCTACGTAGGAGAGACTAAAAGGACCCTAGTAGAGCGGGTTTCTGAACACGGAAGAGCCCTAAAAAATAAGAATTTTGGAAATTTCTGACATCGCTTACCATTCTTTCAAAAAAGGACATGTCATGGACAAGGCTGTGAAAATTCTTTATTAAGAAACGGACTTTTAAAAATTTTGGAAAGTTGTATAATTAAAAATACTAAAAGTGAAAATTTTAATAAATACGAAGAAGCCTCAGTAGATCCAAATACCATTCTGTTAATAAAGGAATTTCTAAATATTGATGTTAAAAAAATAACCACTTTTGAAATAATAATTTATTAATAATATAGTTTGATTGAATAATTAAAAATTGATGCTAATTCTTTTTTGTTTTACAATTAACATTCATTTGAGTTAGCATACCTTTGTTAAACAACAATTGCCTTTTAAATAACCATCTCTATATCTTCATTATATCTAAAACTCGAATTCAAACACAAACTCCATCAATATAACTTCAATATTTCGTCCTTTATTTCGAGGACTTTCTCAAGATTCCACATCTATAAAACATAAATAACGAAAAATACAAAAACATAAATGGAAGGAACAATATGTAATTTATTTATGAATTGGGTTGAGTTTAATTATATTTCAAGATGGACAGAGGCTAAATTTATATATAGGAGATATGTTGATGATATTACGATCATATGGGAAGGGACTAGGAGACAGTTTGTAAGGTTCTTGAATTATATCAATGATAATCACAAAGACATAAAGTTTAAGATGGAGGAAGAAGTGGAAGGAAAAATAAACTTTATGGATGTTACAATTAGAAATGATAATTTAAATTTGACGCTTGAACATTTTAGGAAATCTTACCAAAGTGGATATGTTTTAAATTTTATGTGAAATCATCAGATTTAAAAAAAAAACAATTATAAAAGGACATTTAAGAAGAATAACAAATTACACTGAAGGAAAAAAGCTACAGAATGAAAAGGTTAAGGATCTAAGAAATAAGCTCATCATGAATGAATATCCAATAGAATTCATCGATTCAGTTTTTAAAGAATTTTTTAAAGAAAGAAGAATTAACAAAAGAAATAAGGACTCTAAGAATAAAGGCGAGCATAAGAAATGTATTACTTTACCTATTGGTTTGAATGTTCACAAATATGTAAAAGAAGCTTGTAAAGAAAATGATATAAATTTAATTTATTACAAGGATAATGTATTATTCAAGAATCATAAGAAAAAAGATGAAAATTCATTAAAAAACATGGGAGTAGTATACGCCTTGGTGTGTAGAGATTGTGGGGATATTTACATAGGAAGTACGGGAAGGACAGTTAAAGAACGAGTAGATGAGCACGTCCGTGCCTACAGGAGCGGAACAAGAAAAGTTTCAGATTGAGCAGATCATTGTCTGGATAATAATCATAATCACACCCTGTGGTTCATTTAATTTATTATGTCACAGATGAGTATAAAAGATTCGCTTTAGAATCTTGTTTAATAAATTGTAGTACATGTTTTAATAAGAATAGGTCACTTAGAGTTAACTAGGTATCTTTAAATGTATATAGAAAATCTTTAATGATAAACAAGAGATTGAAAAGCATTTTAAAGATTAGTTAAATAATTGTTCCCATGTTTATTCATGTTTATTTATATGTTTGATTGTTGTACTTAATTTTTAAATTAACTGTTTATTTTAATGAAACTCAAAACTTCCTTTATTTCTTCACACACCTCCAATGCGATATTTCAAAAATCCTGAACGGATTTTCTTTTTCAAGCATTAAATAAAAATACATTAAGGGAAAAAGAATCAGCTTCCTTCTTTCCCATTCATTTAATGTATCTTTGATGATTTCGTATATAATTGTTTATTTGTTTTCAATTGTTTATGTTTATATTTGATTTCAATTGTTTATTTCACAATGTAAGATCTCGCTAATGAGAATTTGTTATTTTAATTTTGTTAGGGATGAGAAAATAAGTTTTTTTTTCTCCTTCCATTTATGATTTTGTATTTTTCGTTATTTATGTTTTAAAGATGTGGAATCTTGAGAAAGTCCTCGAAATAAAGGACGAAATATTGAAGTTATGTAGATGGAGTTTGTGTTTGAATTCGAGTTTTAGAAACAATTGTCTTTGTTGATATTTCAAGCCTTTAAATTGTGTAATGTTTATATTCCCGTTCTTTGTTATTTTATTCTAATCTTTGTATTCTGGGTTGATAAAGGGAAGAATGATGCACTTTCTCAAAAATTTACTGTTTTCAGTATTTAAATACAGTTATTAAAATACTGGTGTGATGTGTTGAAGATTTTATTTTTTGTCTAACAAACTTGAAATGGAAAGAAAGAAGATTATTGAAGAATTTGTATATTAGCATATCGGCAAACTATTAAACATCAAAGGATAATAAACAAACTAGCTAAATGGGAGGAACATCATCGGTTTTTGAAAACCTGTGTTTTGGAAAATTGGGTTCCAAAACCTTTGAAGATAAAGAACCCCGATTTTGGTTAAAACTGAACATACTGACCATATCCGGAAAGACACAGATTTAAGATTGGTGAAAGACCAACGAAAAGGTACGTCACTCTACATCAAAAAATTATTACAACAAGAAGAAAGTCTAAACAAGAAAGTGTGTAATTCTGTCCCAAAACCTTTATATTTCAAAATTACGAATTGGAACCATGAAAGATATTTGAACATTTAAAGAACTAGCAGAAAGTTCTTTTAATGTTCAAATATGTTTTTAAGCAGAAAAAGGAAAATGAAGAAATTAAATTTAGAACAAAGAAAGAAGAACATTATGATTACATTGTGAGGAGGTGGAAATTTTAGAAAAACAAGGAAGATTGGAAGAAATGTACAAAATAGTTAAAGAAATAACAAAGAATCAGACAAAGAAAATAAGTCAGCAAGGTATGATAAATAAATATGGGAAAATAACAACAAGTGTTGAAGAACACAAAAATATATAGAAGGAGTATGTGGAAGTGTTGTATGATAGTAAAGCTGGACATTCTGAAATAGATCTGGAAGATGAAAGGGAATGTGAAGAAATAGATAGAGGACCAAAGATATTGAGGGAAGAGGTGGAAAAAGCAATAAAAGACCTCAAGGAAAGGAAAGCGATGGGATGCGACAGAATACCATCTGAGGCACTAAAGATTTTGGGAAAAGATACAATAATTAGATTGATTTGATCAATATGATATATGATACAGGTATTTGGCCTGAAGAACTGCTTAAAACTATTTTGGTTCCATTACCAAAGAAATGTAATGCCAAAGATTGTAAAGATTACAGGACAGTTAGTTTTATATACCATACTACAAAAGCAATAACAAGGATTATATTGAAAAGAATTGAAAGGAAGATTGAGGAAAATTTGGGAGAAGATCAATTCGGTTTTAGAAAAGGAAAAGGAACTAGAGATGCCATAGGATGTTTGAGAATGATGGGAGTAAGAATGTTAGAAGTGAATAAAGACTTATTTGTTTGTTTTATTGATTGGGAAAAGGCATTCGATAAGGTTAATTGGTATATACTACTGAGAATTTTAAAAGAAATTGGCATTGACTGGAAGGATAGAAGACTAATAAAGAAGATGTATTGTAGGCAGGCAGTGACTGTAAAAGTAGGAGATGATGAAACTGAAGAGATGGGTATTGGAAGAGGAGTTAGACAAGGGTGTTGTCTTTCACCAGTGCTTTTTAATGTATACGCAGAACAACTCACTGCGAAAGCTTTAGAGGAAGCAAGAGGTGTTGTGATAGGAGGAGAGAGATTGAAAACCATTAAATATGCAGATGATCAAGCAGTGTTGGCAGAATCAGAAGAAGAGTTACAGAAAATGATGGACAGTATAGTAACAGTTGGGAAAGATTTTGGAATGAACTTAAATGTGGGAAAAACCAAGATAATGAGAATAAGCAGACAAGAAGGTAGTGTGAAAATCTCCTTGGAGGGAAAGATTATGCAGCAAGTAAAGGCTTTTAAATATTTGGGAAGTCTGGTGAGATGGGATGGAAGTTGTACCGAAGAAATAAGAAGTAGAATAGCAATGGGTAAAGGAGCATTTGAAAAGGTAAAAGCACTGTTAACAGCACAAGGCATTTCAATAGAAGGTTACAACCTTCAATAGAAGGTTTGCTAAATGTTTTGTTTGGAGTGTGATGTTATATGGTAGTGAATCATGGACTATTAAAAAGAAGGAAAAAAGATTTTTAGAAAGTTTTGAAATGTGGCTCTGGAGAAGAATGTTAAAAGTGAAATGGTCGGATAGAGTAAGGAATGAGGACGTTTTAACAAGAATAGGTGAAAAAAGGAAATTGTTAGAAGCCATTCGCAAGAGAAAAACATCTTGGTTAGGACATGTGCAACGAAGAAATTGTCTACAACAAAGAATAATAGAGGGAAAAGTAGAAGGAAAGAGAGGAAGAGGAAGAAGAAGGATTGGAATGCTAGATGATGTTAAAAGTGGAAGAAAGTATGAACAATTGAAGAAAGATGCACAGGATAGAAGAAAATGGAGAGCGTCCAATTGAAACCTGTCGTAAAGACAGTTTACACCAGAGAGAGAGAGTAAATTTTAGTAAACAAAAATTGAAGCAAAAAGAAATTGCTTTATTGAATAAAGGTACTGACTTTGTATTCGACCAAAAAAAAATAACTTCGATACAAACACTATAATATACTTGGAAGAAGCTTCTAATAAATTAGACCCTATTGAAAAAGAAAAATTTCCTAATGAATTAGTAAAGTTCAAGAGTTTACCTTTAAGAAAGGATGCCAATTTGAATGAAGATGAAATCAAAATTCTAAAAATTTTGGGTAAAGATAGAAATTTAATTTTAACAAAATCTGATAAAGGAAACCATCTTGTCATCTTGAATAAAAGAGAATGCATATCTTTCGACCGATTTGAGACTGGAAGTTACAATCTCTCAATACTATGCACTTGACTGGTAATAGAACCTTTTATGCAACTCTCATTTTTAAGCTATACAAAAAATATTTTATTGAAGGAAACCATTAGTACTTTTAATTCATAAAAATGCATTACAATTCCTTAGATTTCAACTGGAGCCATCTGCTGACTCCTTATGTAATCATATACAAATTTAAATTTGGTTTCGAAATTAGGAAAGATTTTTAAATGTAAATTAGAATTGAATCAGATATAAGAGGAAACCTTCTGCATAAGTTAGTTTTTTTTTTTAATTTATGTCAGTCCTAATAGGTATTTCTAAATGAGAAATACCTGTGATATAGGTGCTGAAAATTTAATCTAAATCAATTAGAAAAAAAAGTTAAGATTAATAATATTAAAATTTTAAACTACCATCAATAATATCTATTATTAACTGATTTTTAACTTGACTAATTCTTTCAAAATTATAATTTTCCCATTTTAATTGATTGAAAAGACTATAAAGGAATTTTATTTTTTTGTCTATATCCCATATTATTATTTATTTTTGTAACATTAAATATTTTAATCCAACTTTTTCTGGTATTGGAATTATTTTGTAGGTTATCTTTTTTATTTTTTATATCAAAAAAATTCTTCATCATATTGTTATAAATAAATTTTTCATTTAATAACAATATTTTAAATTTCTTTCTTATGATTTGTTGTTCCTGAAATTTTTTATTTTTAAAGTTGATCATTACATAATTAAAGATCTTGAGAATGATTTTATTTATATTTTTCATTTGTTGTCTGCTTATAAATATCCAGCAGTCCAAACCATAATTCAGTATCGAATCTACAAAAGCTTTATAAACAACCAATTTTTGTTTAAATGGAAACATATCTTTAATATGAAAAAAAAATATAATAAAGTATTTAGTCTTTTTAGGATATCATTATAGTGAAAGTTCCAAGAGAATTTGTCATCAAATGTAGATGCCAAGATATTTTTGATTATGAACTCTTTCAATTGTAGTACAATTACATGATTTAATTAGATTATTTAGTTTTTTAGAATTTATGCAATTTTCATGATGAAGTTGTAGATCTAAGTTATAATTTAACCTTTTATTTTTATTCTTAATCACGATAATTTTTGTTTTATCTTTATTTATTGTCATTTTATTATTCCTTGCCCAGTTTTGAATATTATTAATATCATTTTGCAAAAAATTAAAAGCATCATCCTGGTTCCTATGATAAGTCATCAAGAGTACATCATCTGCGTAGATATATATTTTTGAATATTGAATGCAGTTGTTAATCGAGTTTATAAAGATGTTGAAGAGCAAAGGACCCAAAGTTGATCCCTGGGGAACACCATATTTTATGTTGAATAAGTTACTTTTATAAGTTTTTATTTTAATTCGAAATTTCCTATTTTTCATATAACTTTTAATTAATTCATAAGTATCACCTCTTATACCGGTTAAATATAGTTTATCAAGTAGCAAATCATGATCAACGGAATCAAACGCTTTTTTAAAATCAATAAAAGCAATGTAGATAATATTACCCTTATTTAAATTATCTGCAATATTTTCATTTAAATTTATTAAAAGTTGTGTTGTACTCTTCTTGTTTTGATAGGCATATTGATTTTCACTAATAAAATGATTTTTTTGTATAAAATTATAAATGGTATTTGTGATATATGTTTCGAAGATTTTTGAAATATTTGAAAGCAAAGAAATTGGTCTGTAATTTTCAAAACATTCAGAATTTCCTCCTTTAAAAATAGGTGAAACATAAGCAATTTTCCGTAAATTTGGATAAGTATTTGTATTCAATATTTTTTTGGATAATTCAACTAAAAAATTTGCGAAAATTTCTTTATATTTTTTTATTTCAGTTACATTTATATAATCAATTCCAATTGAATGATTTATATTTTGTTTAGTTATTATACTTAAAATATCGTTTGTATTTGGTGGCAAGAAGATAATAGAATCTTTTAACGAAGGATTTTCATATTTAAGCATCTCTTTTTTATTATTATTTTTGTTGGTTATCTGTGTTTGTGTAAAAAAAATTTTAAATTCCTTAAAGATTATTTCTATATCATAATTTTCTAACATCTTAGTTATTTCATTATTTGATTTTTTTTTATTATTAGTAACTTGTTTTTTTAAAATATCCCAAATTTTTATATTTGGATTTTTTTCATTATCAAGTAAGTTTTTGAAATAAAGTCTTTTTTGTCTTTTAATAAAATTTTTGATCCAATTTCTTTTTTTCTTGTAACTTTTTTCAAAATTTTTATTTGTTTTATTATTTTTATATTTTTTAAATAATCTTTTTTTTTTTTATTCAATGTGTCTCATGATTTCATGAGTCATCCACGGATTTTTAAATACTATTTTATTTTGTTTTGAATCTAACTGTCGATCATTTTGGTTATTATCCTCATTTATTTTATAAGGCTTTCTAGCTTTTTTTATTATTTTTTGAAATTTATTAATAATTATATTAGGATTTGTATATTTTTTTTTTAATGTTAGAAGTTAATAAAATAACTTTACTATAAAAGTATAATTACTATTATGATATTTCAATTTCATTAATTGGTTTAGTATCGTAAAAAACCGACAGCGTGCGTTGAAATCTAACGAATTTTAATGCAGTATTTAGTGTATTGGGTCCAGTATAAAACAATCTTCACGATAGTTGTTTTGGCATTATTTGTAATTTCGTTAATAGCTTAAAAATACAACTTCGAATCTCAAATCGGTCGGAAGATTTTATTATTTTATTAAGTATTATTTTCTCATGTTTTCTTTTTTTTTTTTTTTTGTCTTTTTCCTAATAGTAAGTTCTTTTTTATTTGTTTTTCTTTTCTTTATTTTTTTCCCTTTGTTTATCTTTATGTTAAGATAGACTTATGTGATTAATTTACTGAAAAAAGAAATGTAAGCCAAAATTAAAATAATAAAAACACCTTTAAATTTGAAATAGCAAAATAAACAAACACATAAATATAACAAATAAAAGTTAAAAGCTTTGTAGAAATTCATTATATTTATATAATACTTATTAAAAAATTGCATCCTTCCCATGGATTTGACATTCGAAGTTATAAACTGCCAATGCTATTATCCACTTAACTACTTCAGACAACTTCTATGCACCTATCATTTTTAACCTATTAAAAAAAAATGCCAAAACAAATATTGGGTTTTTAATTAAAGAATATCCTCGATACACAAAATATTTTATTCAAGTAAACCATCAGTACTTAATTCGTAAAAACGCATTAAAATTCGTTATATTTCAATGCACGTTATCTTTTTGTTAGCATGTTAGGATGCTGAACATATTAATGAAATTGATTTATCGATCTTTTGTCTTTAAATTATATATCATCGCCGTGCTGGCGTGGTCGTGCGGTCTCGGCGGCGGCCAGCCGTGGCGTCCAGTGCGCCAGTTCCTGGGTTCGAATCCCGGCAAGGGCATGGCTGTTTCAATTTCCTTTTCTGTGTTGTCCAGCCTCTTATTCACTTTCTCTTAGGTCTGACGTCATTCCTGAATGGCGTCCTGGGGGAAGGCAACGGGAAACCACCCCCAGTATCTGTTCCCTAGTATATCTACGGCTTCTCCTAGGGGTTCGCCCTTCGGGGGTCACTAGGTTCCGTAGACCGCGTAACTTCGTATCTACGAAGATACCTCATGATGATGATGATTATATATCATAACTAAGTCCTACAGAAGGTTTCCCCTTATATCTGATTGTTTCTAATTTAGGTTTAAAAGTATCTCCGAATTTGGAAACTTTAAATTTAAAATAAAGACTTTGAATAAGTTTACATCATGAGTCCTTTCTTTTAAAGTTGGCGGGATACAAGACACTTTAAGGATTTCCTGTTTGTCTTGGAATAGCTAAATAAACAAACACATAACTTCAACAAATAAAAGTAAAAAGCTTTGTAGAAATACTATAATATTTTAATTTTAATACTTATTAAAAAAATAACATCCTTTCCACGGATTTGACTCTAGAAGTGATAAACTCTCAATGCTATCATGCACTTGACTACTTCAGGCACCTTCTATGCATCTCTCATTTTTAAGCTAAAAAAAATTAATGCCAAAACAAATATTGGGTTTTCAATTAAACAATATCCTCGATATACAAAATATTTTATTAAAGTAAACCATCAGTACTTTTAATTCATAAAAATGCCTTAAAGTTCGTTAGATTTCAACGCACATTGTCTGTTTATTAGCATGTTAGGACGCTGAACATATTAATGAAATTGATTTATCGATCATGTGTCTTAATATTATATATCATAACTCAGTCCTGCAGAAGATTTTTCCTTATATGTAATTCTTTCTAATTTACGTTTAAGAATCTTTCCGAATTTGGAAACTTTAAATTTAAAACAACACATCGGGAGTCAACTGAAGTCGTTGCCTCAATTTCCTATTAAAAGGTATAGGAAAGTACGAGGTTTCTGTGTTTGCAGCAAATCATTACAGCCATCTGATGTTTGAAAGGAAAACGGCCGATTTTCGACCCCCAAAGATTGGTCCTTCCCGCTCGATTCCGCATCTAAGATTTATCTCATTTTATAAACACAATCTAATGATTCATTCTGCAAAATTTCAGTAAATCTGAATTTTTAACGTTCGAGGAGGTTTCCTTGGTGAGAAATTTTAAGTTGACCAATGAAAAAGTTTTCATTAAAAACTCAGAAGATTTCATTCATAAATTAGAAAATTTTAATAAGTCCAATAAAAAAAAAATATCTAGCAGCCCTGGATATCAAAAACATGTTGGAATATTTATAATTTGTGATTGAACATTGAATAATTAATTTAAGTAAGAAACATTGAACAACGCTTTAATGAAAGACAATCGCGAGATGTGCACCGAGCATTGTTATCACGTGATCGCATGAATTGTGTTTGTTCAGAAGCAAAAAAGCAAGATGGCTGCTTCTGTAAGTAAATGGCTCTTAACAAGTAGGCTTAAAATAAATAAAAGGGATCGATTGGAATATCCCAAAGAGAGCTAAAGGAAGATTAATACGCATCATATTCTCTACAAAGTCCCGATGTCTCTTCAAGCGTAATGATTTCCAACGTGCTGTGAAATCTATTGTGTAAGTGGAACATACTCAACGCCGAAGTCAATAAAATCAATGGAATTGGTTTTATCTGGTGCATAAAGAAAGTATGTATACGAGAAAGTTTCACTCATTGAAGATACCAAGTAAGTAAAGAACTTTTGAACATTAGATGCGTATTTTACAGAGATATATTTAAACAGAACAGTTCATCATTAAGTAGAACAGATTAAACAGTGCAAGACTTGTATATTATCTGCCAACGAATAAATGGTTCCGGCGATTTTTCAACGTTTATTGAATTATAAAAGTAATAGAACTTTAAAGTAGTGATATCAAACCTTATATATATATATCTATATATATATATATATATTCTCTGCATTCCATTCAATACCAATGATTATATATTTTAATTAATATATAAATTACATATTATATACATTATCTTGTCTAATGTTATTTATAAACACTTATTAACTATAAGATAACAATAGTACAATCAATAGTATATTTTATTGGTTATGGGCCCAGAATGTCTTATCACTGCGGCGTATAAAGTATTTATCGCTACAGTTTATAAACGTTAACAAGTAGTAGCGAACATCTTTCCTAGATCTGCAAATATGGCGAATCAGTTAATTTGTAAATTTAACGGACTCAACTACGCCATGTGGAGAATTAATTTAAAAACAACTCTCCAAAAGGAAGGTTTGTGGACGTATGCAAACATGACCCAGGATGATTTAAATACTATTGAAAATCATCAAGGGAAGACTAAAACCAATTAAAAGAGAGAAAACGCTGTAGGGCTAATTTTGTCATTGATAGACGATAAATTTAAATTGTTGCTTAAAGAATCTGAGGATCCAACTAAACTTCTGAAAGAATTAGAAAATAAATATAACAAAAAGAACATTATTAAGATTGTGGCACTTAAAAGAAAGATTTTTTAACATCACAAATCTTACTGATGACTCTAATGTAATAGAGTCTAAAGTTAAATTCATATACTAAAGTTAATTTGCTTCTTGTTGAATTAGATCAGATAGGCGGATCCATACCGGATGAGGATAAATGTTGTACAATTCTTACCGGATTAAGTAGTACTTTTGATTCTTCTGCCCAAACTATGAAAGACAAGATAGGTACACCAGACTTTAATTTTGAAAACCTATGTGAGAAGCTAGTCGATGAAGTTGACAGAAAGTCGTATAAGCAACAAAATCAACAAAATGTAGACCTACACAGTAATGATGCCAGTGCCCTCAGCATTAAAAGAAATAAAGTCAATGCCAAAAGTAAAGATTCCGGCAAAGAAGCAAGAAAGTGCTTCAAATTCCGAAAAGTTGGTCACATTGCTTTAATTGCAGGCGGAAGTACATTTATTTATAAACACTTTTTAACTTTAAGATAACAATAGTACAATCAATAAAACATGTATAACAATGTGCCTGTCTATGAAACCTTATCAAGTTTAGACAAACATCTATTCAAGAATAAGGAGTATTTAATACAACAAAATTTGAATGGAAAAACTTTTAGGTAACTAATAGAATTTGTGACCTATAATAAATATTTTAAGCCTGACAAAAATTTTTCAAACAAACTATGCGATTCCCTATGGGTTTTCTAATTTGTGGTTCCTTGTGTAATTTATATTTAAAGTAGTTTGAGAACAATTTGTTACATAAACTGCGCAACAAGCAAAACTTTGAATAATTCAGGTATTTTGAATACATATTGATTATATGGTTTGGTACAATTAGACTGTTTAATTTATTTTTTGAAAATTTAAATAAATTTAATAATGATTTAAAGTTTAAAAATGAATTAGAGATCAATAATAGGATTGAAATTTTTAGATATTAAATTGATAAAAATAATTAAAAAAATGGCATGGATCATTACAAAAAGGAGTATCAAAGTGATCAGGTCATAGAGTCCATATCAAAAAGAATATAATAGAAAATTATTTAAGAAGATTAGATAGGAACACCAGTAAAAAAGTTGCTTTCAAGGAAAAAATTAATGACATGTCTGTAGTTTTCGAGAAAAATAGTTATCCAGATAAGTTCGTAAAAGATCAAATTAAACGATACAATATGTTCATATGATGAAATAATTTAAAAGTGAAATATTATTTTAAATCCCTGATTTCATGTGTGACAAATGACACAGGATTGGTGGTAGCTGCAAAGAACACAAGCCAACAATTGAAGGCGCGAGACATCACAATCTCGCACACATCAATTGTGATTCAATTGTTGGAACCGATGAGCCTGTCTCAGTTCCATAGTAACCAGCAGCGGAGCAACATGTGCTTCGTGATAAGGAAAGTTAAAAACGATTGAACTCCAAATAAGAACTCTGTATGTAAGTATAAAAGTGTACTTAACATTACAAATAAATTTTACACAATGGGTTACGGCCCACAGCAACGCATCGAACTGCGCGAAGACGGAGTTTAGTTGAGGCCAATGGAACGCGTCTGTTCCGGTTAGGTTTAATCCCGTAAGCTTCAGAAAAAAGAGGAACAATAATCAACCAATACAAATATAGCAGTCAGGATAGCTGTGATTTTCCGATTAATGAAGATAAGTAGTTATGGACTGAATATTTGGTTATAGACTTAAAACACATCGTTGGAAGTTACGAGAAATAAGATGGCCGCCAAACGTTCGGTAAACGTGGAAGATGTCGCCACGTGTTAGGCTTATGAACTGTCGTACAGTTTAAGTGAGCTTTAATTAACCTAGACAAATTAATCAAAGGATTTAAAGTATAAAAGAACAATTTATCGGTAAAATGGCCCATGCAATGATAATGTTCAATGGGAACAATTATGTCCCATGGAAGCGAAATATGCAGACAATCCTTCAAAAGAATGGCCTATGGCGAGATACTACGATGAGTTTGGATGAAATTACATCCATTGATGAAAAAGGAATTCAATTTAAGCTCCTAGATAAGGCTGAAAGGGCAGTACGAACAATACTAAATAGTATACAAGATAAATTCCTTGTAATGTTAAAAGAAAGAACTGATCCAAATAAACTCATGAAAGAGATAGAATCGGTTTTCAACATAGAAGATTATTTGAGGATTGCTAGGCTAAAAAGGACAATTTATAATTCTACAGAATTCGAAGATGGTGATAAGTTACCAGATAAATTTTTAGAGCTGAAAGAGCTACTAAATGAGTTAACTGAGCTAGTAGGTGAAATCAATAATAAAGAACTGTGTTGGGCAATTTTATCAGGATTACCACCTAGTTACGATTCTTGTGCCCAGAATCTAGTTAAAATTAGGAATGATGTAGAATTTACCTATGAACATGTGATCACTCAAATAATTTTAGAGTACAATTGTAAGAATTCCAAGAAAGTCTACAAAAATGGCAATCAAGATTTATGCAATAAATCTGTAATTGTAGCTGGAAATAAGAAAAAAGAAAACCGACTCGACAAGGCTGAAAAGAATAAAGATTCAAGTCAGTCGAAAGAAAGAAGGAAATGCTATCATTGCGGTCAAATTGGGCACATAGCGAAACAATGCTATAAAAAGAAAAATAAGGAAACTGAGAAAGCCAAAGAAGGAAATAAACACATTAACAGAAAGGATAAAGAGAATGTTTTTACAAGTATAGTGGCTTTAAATGCTAATATATCATCAAACAAATCGATATGGTACATGGATAGTGGTTCCACCCACAATATTTGTAACCAAAGGGAACTGTTTAGTCAATATACTAGATTGGACATCCCCAAGAAGGTTTACGGCGCTACAAATAAGCCGATTGATGCAATAGGAATAGGTTCCATGATTTTAGAAGTTAAATTACAAAATGGTGAAACCAGGAAAATAAATTTAACTAATGAACACCATGTTCCAGAGATGAGTGTGAATTTGATATCAGCGGGACATATGGCATCAAAGCGATATTTCCAATATATTGAAGGAGATGATTATATTGTAAAGCATAAGACTAACACTATAATAATACATGGAAGAAGAGTTAGCAATATACATGAGGTATCTTGTAAAGCCGTTAATGATGTTTGTCAAGTTAGCTTAGTCAAGGACAAAAAACAAAGAACTTTAATCTTAGGCAAAGAGAAAAATAATCTTTCCAAGGCACAAGCAGCCTACTTTAATGAAATCAAGTATTCCAAGTATAAGTTATGGCATGCGAGGCTTGGACATATTTCAAAAGAGAAAATGAAAGTCATTTTAGACCAAAAGTTGCTTCGAGGAATAGAGAAAGTAAAAATTCCAAAAGAAGACTCTGATAGTTTTTGCGAAAGTTGCAAAAATGGAAAAATGACGAATGTTCATCACATGAGGATGAAAGCCATCAGAGGAAAGGGAATTTTGGAATCCATCTATTCTGATGTATGTGGTCCGATAGACATTAATAATGACTCTCAGGTGAAATATATCCTGTGCATAATAGATGATTTCAGTAGGAGAAGCTTTGTATATTTGCTTAAGAGGAAGGACCAAGTGCCGGAATATATGAAGCAGTTCATAACTTACATAAAGCGCCAAAGTAAGGGGAAAGTGATAAACCTACTCACGAATCAAGGGAAGGAGTTTGAGAATAAGGAACTCAACAATTTCCTAAGAGAGAGAGGAATTGCACATAAGATGATGTCTACATACTCTCCACAGCAAAATGGCATTGCTGAGAGGTATAATCATATGTTGATGGAAACGGCACGAACCATGTTGATTGCTTCTGACCTTCCGCCAAGATTCTGGACTTATGCAGTAGAATATTCAAATTATGTTCTTAATCGAACACCTCATCTGAAGTTAAAGAACATTACTCCAATGGAAAAATGGTTTAAGAACGGAGGAGCACCAAGTGTAATAGACATCTGAAAACGTTCGGAAGTTTATGCTACCTGAAGAAACCGAAAAATGCTGTAAGGAGTAAAGTCGACTCTCGAACAACCAATGGAATTTTTCTTGGGTATTCTCCATGCACAAGAGGTTACAAGATATGGAATCCTGACACCAACAAAGTAGAGGAAACGAGGAACGTGTAGGTAAATGAGAATCGAAGAGCAAGCGATCTAATAAACAAGCAAATGATTGATAATGAAGAAATGAAGAAAAACTATCGTTTGATTCATCAAGTAAAGTTGAAAAATTCTCTTCATCAAACGAAGAAGATGAAAGGAATGTGAAGATCCCGTCCACGAGAAGCTGTGAAGCAGACTCAAGTGAAGACGAAGAAGGATTTACTGATGAAGATAGGACTCATGACGCTGAAGAAAGAACGTCTAGCTCAAATGATACTGATTCCAGCAATAATGACACAGAAGATCCTGTGGTCGACAAGGGTTACATACAACTAAGAAGCAGAAGAGTTACTCGTACACAATGCGTGAAGATACATGGAGATGTTGAAGTCCAAGAGACAAAAGATTATGAGGAAGCATTGAACAGCCCAGAAAGCCAAAAGTGGCGAGAAGCAATTCAAGCAGAGGTAAAGAGCTTAGAGGATCATCACACGTGGGAAGAATCGAAGGTCCCTGATTACGTGACACCCATAAGCACAAAGTGGATATTCAAGTGCAAGAAGAAGTGTGATGGCACGATGGATAAATTCAAGGCCTGTTTTTTAGTGAACGGATACATGCAAAAGCATGGTGTGAATTACGAAAAGACGTATGCACCGACGCCATGTGCTAAAGTAATAAGACTAATGCTGACCTTGTCGTTAAAGAGAAAATACCAGATACATCAATGTGATGTGCGAAGCGCCTATCTCAACGGGATGTAGATAGCGACATATATCTGGAAATACAACAAGGTGTAAAAGTCGAAAGTAAAGACTGCAATACTCTGAAGCTGTTGCGTTCTTTGTACGGTTTGAAGCAAGCCGGGAGAAACTGGTTTGAAATCATGAGAACAAAGCTGGTAGAAAAAGGATTCAAGACCTTGAAGAGTGATCCATGCATATTCAGATACCCAAAGGACGGTGTAATGAACTATTTGATCATCTACGTGGATGACATGATCATCATAGGCAAACGAACTCAACATATTCTGGAAATAAAGGAAATCCTGAATACGATGTTCTCCAATCTCACCTAGGTAAGATTCATGAATTCCTAGGAATGGAGATAAAGTATCAACGAAGCAAAGGCTCCATGACTATATCACAAGAACACTTCATTAAGGATCTGTTGAAGAAACAAGGAGTGGAAGAGTGCAAGGCAGTATCAACCCCATTCTGTCCAGAGGGAAGAGATGAAAAAACAGATGAAGACGCTCAACTGTTAAGTAAAGACGAACACCTCAAATACAGAAGTCTGATAGGAAGTCTATCATACATCTGCTGTTCAGCGAGACCAGATATCGCGTACTCGGTGAATAGATGTGCGGAAAAATGCAATTCACCATGTGTCAATGATATGCGTAAGGCAAAACGCATTCTTCGATATCTAAAAGGGACTGTGTCAAAGATGTTGACTCTCTCCAACGAAGATGAAACTGTAAAGGCTTACAGTGATGCAAGTTCCGCAGATCGAGCGAAAGGACATTCAACTTCAGGCTACGTAATTTATGAGGGAAAGTCCGCAGTAACCTGGAAGGCTCACAAACAAAGCCTAGTTGCTCATTCAACACAAGAAAGCGAGCTGGTTGCAGCATGCGAAAGCGCTACAGCAATCGTAAGCTTGATGGGCTTCTTAGATGAACTAAAAGTACTAGAAGAAGCTACTTCACCGATTGTACTATACTGTGACAATCAAGCGACATTGAAGTTAATTGGCGACAAGTACAATTAAACTAAAAGCCGCCACATAGACTTAAAGTACCACATAGTGAAGGATTATGTGGACCAGAAGATCATCGCAGTAAAATACATCCCAAGTGAAGACAACATGGCAGACATTTTCACCAAGACCCTAAGTGCAGTGAAACATCAAAAGTGTGTTAAAGAACTGGGATTAAAATAGACACATTTTAATTCCAAGGGGGGAAAGGTGAAAAGTTTAAAAATTTCTAAGTGTTGTGCAATTTTAAAGTATTTATTATGGGTTTGTAATAGTGCTACGATTAGTGACCATTTGTGTTAATGTGAAAACAGTGTTAATATGATGTGATATATTCAATATTCAGTGCTTCGAGAAACTAAAGTTTAAGTACCACCAAGTGTCATTTGAAGGGGGGGATTGCGATTTGAATAATTTAAAAATGAAATATTATTTTTGATCCCTGATTTCATGTGTGACAAATGACACAGGATTGGTGGTAGCTGCAAAGAACACAAGCCAACAATTGAAGGCGCGAGACATCACAATCTCGCACACATAAGATGATTCAATTATTGGAACCGATTAGCCTGTCTCAGTTCCATAGTAACAAGCAGCGGAGCAACTTGTACTTCGTGATAAGAAAAGTTAAGAACGATTGAACTCCAAATAAGAACTCTGTATATAAGTATGAAAGTGTACTTAAGATTACAAATAAATTTTACACAGTTCAAAATCAAATAAATAAATAAATTTGAAAGCAAAATTTTCATCCCTTATCAACTATTAATGGAACAATCTGCCAAATGTTCTGGATTAAAGCTGACGTCGGTTTTATGATAATGAGCTTGCCTACAAAGAGGCCAATGTGCAACTATGTTGGAGGCGGTCACCTTTTCTCGACCTTTGCCCCAAAATTTTTCTAAGTTTATTATGAGATCTGAGGTTTCCGCCAGCTGGTAAAGCGAATGGATTTCTTCCTCTAAGAGTCTTGTTTTTACATTCATATATTGACAGGATTAATGACCGCACTATCTTTGGTGATTTTCACTTGAATCAATTCCTGACTGACCATGGAGATTTCGCTTTTTATCTTTTTAGGTTTCGCAGGATAGGTAATCTTTCTTGTCGATTTTGCGACTTATACGAGGAAGAAGATGTTGAACATGTTTTGTGGAGGTGTGAACGTCTTCGCCGACTCTAGCTTCGTTTTCATTTTGAGCTGTTATTAATCACAAGTGGGGTTGCCTTACCCTGCAAAAACCTTGAAATTTCGAAAAAATTTCATAATGATTTTCAAAAGTACGCTAAGGGATTATTATCTATTTAGAGGCCCCCTTTTTGTTTTTGTTCTGTTGTTGGCATGCCTCCATTCTGTCGACTTTTCGGGCATCGAAAGTAATGCTCCGGGTTGACCGCGAACTTCACCGCTCAAGATTGAGTGGGGTCTATGATGGCTTTTCAGTGGCGGCTGCCGTCCTACCGTAGCATCCTCCGGCTAACTGCGATTTTGTTGGATTGTCCGATTTAATTTTTGAATTTTTTTTTGTCATGATTAGTTGGGCATTGATTTTAGTTCAATTATCGAGCTCTCTTGTATTGTTTGAGTTAGATCTTCTTTCTTTTTAATTACTTCCTCTAATTACTTTACGTCTCTAATTATTTTTCATTTTTTTTAACTTCTTTCAATTTTAATAGGGGGTTGGGGTTTTAATAATGTTTAATTGTTGTTGTTTTTTTAACTGTTTAGACTTTTTTATTTAAGTTTTTATATTTATATATTTGATGTGTGTGTATCTATGTGTTGGTGGAGATTTTCTCTTATTATTATAGTGTTGTCTTGGGATTTTATTTTGTTTGTACACAATAAACCATTATTATTGACTTCCCTTGTTGACCTGAAACCCTTCATTTAGGGTAAAGGGATAAATAATTTATCTAAAGTGTAAAGGTAAATATACAGTGTAAAAAATACCGATTTATTTATTTAACAATAAAAATATTACTCAAAACAATTTTGTATTAGGTTTGTATAAATTTGGTCAATTTATTTGTTTATGTAACAAAACCATTATTTGAAAAGAAAATACAATTTTGACCCCGTACATTCCCATTTGCTATAATGTCAATAATGATTAACTAAGCGAAAACTATCTAAAATGTTTTCTTAGAAATTAATTGTGTTGAAATATAACTAAAAGTGCTATTCGCAGAGAAGTTCTTTAAAACAATAATTAATATATAATATTTAAATACAAACAACAGTTAAAGTTTATATTTATTCTAGGCAAATCTTCAGATACAAATCCACTTCTAATTTTTATTAGATGACAATTCTTCTTAGTAAAGTATCCAATTATAAACGTATCACAAAATTTGTATACAAATATTATTTTTAATATTTGTCACTAACAGTCCATTAAATATTTCACAGAAAGTTTTTTGAAAATAACACTATTAAATCCTACAGATATACCACAGTTAATCCAATTAATATTGCACTATTAATCCAATAGATACTGCACTCAATTAGTTCTTTACATAGTTCTTTAATTGTTCTTTAGAATGTTCTT
This sequence comes from Thereuonema tuberculata, assembly GCA_023159025.1. Classification (NCBI taxonomy): domain Eukaryota; kingdom Metazoa; phylum Arthropoda; class Chilopoda; order Scutigeromorpha; family Scutigeridae; genus Thereuonema; species Thereuonema tuberculata. Next base: position 198,565 of record JAFIDM010125286.1, on the reverse strand, counting down.
TAAATAGTTCTTAAACAGTTTTAAAACAGAAGAAATATAAATTACTCCATTGTTACTGCGAAAAACCTTCCACACTAATCTTTTTAATAATCAATTCGAACATCGTCTCCAATGCACTTGATAATCCTTTTCACGTGCTTCTCATTGTTCAATTAATCAATGTAATCTTTAATTAGTTTTTACTTATTCACTACAATACCTCCCCCACATTGATTATTTGAATAACTGATTATTTGAATAAGGGTCAGGCATACATTTTGTAATTCTATAAATTACTGTCACTATCTTAATCCTAGTTTTGACACATTTTCTTTAAATACGATTTGAGTTAAAAGTTCAGTAAATATATCTGCATAGTTCTCTTTAGTATTTACATACTTTAATTGATTTCTTTCATTGTTACATATTCCTTAACAACGGTGGTATTAGTCTGATGCATCTACTTTACTTCTGTGTGCAGTTATCTTTCAATAATTTTATCGATGCCACATTATCGCAATATTTAAGTATAGTAGTAGATTTACTAATATATTCATGCATACCAAATTCTAATAATACATTCTTTAATGCTTGTACTTGATTGCATGCTGTTGATAAAGCTATGTATTCAGCTTCCTGAGTGGAATGTGCTATTAATTCTTGCTTCTTAGTTTTCCAACTTATGGCTCCGTTTGCCAAAATACTGACGAATCCACTTGTGGATTTTCCTTCTTTAGGATCGTCAATCCAAGTTGCATCGCTAAAGGCATGTAATTGTTGGTCATTTTTTGATATACTAAACACATATCTTTAGTATTCTTTAAATATCTAATAAGTTTCTTTATATGTTCATAATCTTGCTTATTAGGATTATTGACCTTTCTTGATAACAAGTTCACTCCATAATTGATGTCTGGCCTCGTTCCATTAGCTAAGTAATTTAAACTGCCAGAAACACTTCTAAACTTCTTTTCTTCCAGTTTAGTTAGCTGACTATCTTCCATTTTAATTATTTTCTTGTAATTGGAATCCACAGGAACTGATAATCCATGAGCGTCTTCTAAATTAAGCTTTTTAACCATTTGATCAATAAAGTGTTCTAGGCTTAGTTTTATTAATCTCCTTTTCTTATTGTAAAAGACATTTATGCCTCTAAAGTCTTTAATTTCACCTAAATCTTTAATTCCAAAAAGGTCAATTATTAACAGATTTTTTTTTGTACTTTGTAAAGCTTCTGAATACGATCTGGGTTCATCATCACGTACTCCTTCAATACCTTTTAATGTGTGATTTCTAGATATATCTCTTCTGCTTAATTTCATATATATTTCTTCTTCGTTGTTTTCTTTCGTTTCTAAATCCACTTCTTCAGATTCACAGCTAGAAATTATTTTTTCTTTTGATTCTTCTTTTGAATCATCATTCGAACTTGGTTAAACTTCATCTTCAGTTACACATTCTCCAGTATCATCATCGTTTGATGAATCTTCATTATTATTTGATGTAAATAATTTTACGAGATTCTCATAATATTCTATGGAATGACTGGATTCCGGCCACCACACAGTTTTTATAAAATATATAAATAAGAATACAATAAATGCGAGCACTTTCGAAGTGATCTACACTTCGTTCTCAAGCGGAGAAATGAATAACATATTCGAAAATAAGAAATGAGATCCCAACGGACGTTTGAGTTGGGCGGAACCATTTGGGATTTAGGGGTGTAGGCATTGGGCCCTGTCGCAGGGGGCTATGAGAGGGAGTGGTGAAGAACATCTTAGAGAGGGAGAGAGCGAATCCCAGTTGTGAGAACAAGAAGGGGAAATTTGGAATGAAGGTAGAATATATGTATATATGTATATATACACATATATATATAATAAAAAAAAATAAAAAATAAAAAAAACCAAGGTGGCAAATGCATTGGGAAGCAGTACAGAATTAAGGTTAATGAGAAGGAGCAAGGAACTTCCGGGGTTGGTACTATTTGTGGAATCCGTATTGGGGAATGGTGAAAACTGATAGGTTGTCGTTGTAACACAGCCTATCAGTGATGATAAAGAAGCTTTCTTTGCATTTGCGCTTGAATGGTTTTTTTTCCGGCAAATGATGGTGGGATTGCGGAGGTCCAGACAGTGATGGTTATCACGACAAGGAATGATGGTTAAATAATTAGTATCGCCCTTAATGACGGCATTGGAATGTTGGGCAACCCGCTTTTTTAGGGCTTGGCGTGTTTCGCCGACGTAACGGCAGGAGTTGCGCATGCATGAAATGGCGTAAACGACGCCTGTGGAATTGGTGCCGCGGTCATCACAATGAACCCGGGATAATAATCGATTAAAGGGTTGGGAGATCGGGGAGGTGAGTACAATGTTGAGACCTCGAAGGATGTTTTTTAGAGCCGTCAACAACAGCAGAGACTTCGTCCAAAAAGTCAGGACCCTTCCGTTTGTACCCCATTACGTTTTCTTTTCCCTGGACGTGGATGCCTTATTCACGTCCATCACCATTGATCTAATCTATAAGTCCCTTTGCTTCTTTAATGTCAAGAACTATACTAGGTTCAGAGAGTGTGTGCTTATTGCCAATATGATGAAACTTATTGATGCCTTATGTCGAATGCAGGCCTTCTCCTTCAATAACAGCATCTACATCCAATCTAACGGATTATTCATGGGCCTTTCTGCTTCGGCCATGTTAGCTGAGATATGCATGTGCTACATAGAGGAAAGTGCTTATCTATTCTTTGATCTCCATCATGTGCACATCCCTCTTTACGTCCTTTATGTCGACGATCTCCTTTTTTATGCAGATGCAAATTCCATTCAAAAAGTGTCTAACATTCTAAATTGCATGCATCCCGACATAAAATTCAAAATTGAGCATGAAACTGATCTATCCATCCCATTTTTGGACACACTGGTCTCTAGGAAACATAATTCCTTCCAAACTGCCGTCTATCGGAAGCCTTCCCACATGGGAGCCACTCTCAACTTTCATTCCGCCTGCCCTATTGCATTCAAGAGGAACATTGTACGCATGGCGGTCAATCGAGCTTTTTTCCTTTCGAGCTCCGAGCATTTGTTCTGGTGTGAGATCGATAAGCTGACTCACATCCTGTCCACAAACGATTACCCCAATAACTTCATCCTACATAATATTGCCATGTTCCTTAACCTAATATACAATCCCCCCCTCCAGCACAATACCAGCCCCCGAAATATCTATTTGTCTGTCCCATACCTCCCCTCCATCTTTCCGGCTCTAAAAAACGTCTTTCGAGGTCTCAACATTGTACTGACCTCCCCGATCTCCCAACCCCTTAATCGATTATTATTCCGGGATCATTGTGATGACCGCGGCACCAATTCCACAGGCGTCGTTTACGCCATTTCATGCTTGCGCAACTCCTGCCGTTACGTCGGCGAAACACGCCAAGCCTTAAAAAAGCGGGTTGCCCAACATTCCAATGCCGTCATTAAGGGCGATACTAATTATTTAACCTTCATTCATTGTCGTGATAACAATCACTCTCTGGACCTCCGCAATCCCACCATCATTTGTCGGAAAAAAAAACCATTTCAAGCGCAAATGCAAAGAAAGCTTCTTTATCATCACTGACAGGCTGTGTTACAACGACAACCTATCAGTTTTCACCATTCCCCAATACGGATTCCACAAATAGTACCAACCCCGGAAGTTCCTTGCTCCTTCTCATTAACCTTAATTCTGTACTGCTTCCCAATGCATTTGCCACCTTGGTTTTTTTTTTTTTTTTTATTATATATATATGTGTATATATACATATATACATATATTCTACCTTCATTTCAAATTTCCCCTTCTTGTTCTCACAACTGGGATTCGCTCTCTCCCTCTCTAAGATGTTCTTCACCACTCCCTCTGATAGCCCCCGGCGACAGGGCCCAATGCCTACACCCCTAAATCCCAAATGGTTCCGCCCAACTCAAACGTCCGTTGGGATCTCATTTCTTATTTTCGAATATGTTATTCATTTCTCCGCTTGAGAACGAAGTGTAGATCACTTCGAAAGTGCTCGCATTTATTGTATTCTTATTTATGTATTTAATAAAAACTTTGTGTGGTGGCCAGAATCCAGTCATTCCATGTTAACTTGAAACAATCGTAAAACACCTTCCATTATCATAATATTCTACCTTGCTAGTTTTGTTCTCTAGATGTTGATATCCGGTAACATCTATATAGATATTACTAGTTTCTTCTATCTTATTATTGTTTAAATTGATCACTTTATATCCTCTAACTTTGCTTGAATATCCTATAAGTATTCCCATTTCACTATGATTATCCATTTTATCTTTCACTTTATTAGCTGGTTTCTTAATATATACGGTACTTCCAAATTTACATAAATATACATTTCTATACATTTCTATACATTTATTTGTATAGAATTTCCAAACAATTTTATTATAGGAATTTCATTATCTAGTGTTTTGTGCGGGATTCTGTTCAATAAATAATTTGCTGTTTCTATTGCATATATACACTATTTCAACGGTAACTTCGAATCAATGAGCATTGTTCGTCCTGTTTCAAATAATTTTCTATTGAATCTTTCTGCCACACCGTTCATCTGTGGTTGATAGGGTGATGAGTTACAATGAGTTATAGGGTGATGAGTTTTTCCTTTAGCCTGTAAGAATTATTTTACATCTTCAATAATGTATTCTCGGCCGCTGTCAGTCTTAATTCTTTTAACTTTCTTATCAGTTTGTTTCTCTACATACTCGATAAATAACTTTATATATTTGCTTAGTTTACTTTTCGATTTCATAAAGTAAACATACGATCTTCTAGTAAAATCGTCAATTAATGTTAATATATAGTTTATATTACGATCATTCTTTAAATTTACAGGTCCACAAACATCTGAGTGTATCAGTTCTAATTTTTCTTTAGTTGTTATTCCTTCTAAATTTCTGCGAGGTATATTGGTCAACTTTTCTAATTTATATGCTTCACATGTGTATGTCACTAACTTTATTTCTAGCGTCCATACCTTTCATTGAATTTTTTGTCAAAATACTATATTTCATTTTATCTTTAGAAATATGTCGCAACCTATCATGCCATAATTGATAGATATCTGTTTGACATAAGTTCAGCTTAACGTCTTGATTTTTCTTTATTACACTACATTGTGCTTTATAAAGATTCTTGTTCATTATGCCAATTATAATAACCCTCCGTTGTTTATCTTTAACAATGTACTTATTTTTCTTTATTATTTGGGTGTGTCCGAAATTTGCAATTCTTGCACCTGATATTATATTAGTGTTCATTTCTGGTACATGCAATACATTGTGTAATTGTACATTTTTCTTTATTTTTCGAAATAAAACATTTTAACTTTACTGAACCTTGTCCTATTCCAACGACTGGTTCCTTTGCGTCTCCATATACTTTTATTTGTTCATTTAATACTTGATAGGTATCAAATAAGCTTTCATCATTACAAACATTGTGTGTTGATCCACTGTCTATCAGCCGACTTGCTTCATCCGAATTTCTTTCACTCATTGCTTTATTAATTTTAATTACACCAACTTTTGAACTTTTATCTTTATATTTATGCTTCCATTTACAATTTACAGCTATATATCCAAGTTTCCCACATTTGAAGCATTTTCTTTTGTCATTTATATGCCTATATTTATTACACTTAATGTTTAATGAGTTGAAATCACTTGTTTTATTTTCAGTATAGTTATTTTCTTTCTTTCTTTCAACTTCATTGACAAACTTATCGCATACATATTCAAAATGAAATTCAGGAGTTCCTTCTTTACTTATAATTGCCTGAGCACAGGAATCGAAATTTCCACTTAAGCCTGATAATATAATCAAGCAGGTTTCTTCCTCCGGTATTATTCCTCCTATTTGCTCAAGTTCAGCAAGTCTTTCTATCAAATTTACATCATCAGAAAAATTTGATAATGAATAAATCTTAATGTCTTGTAATTTTTATGTTATCTTTCTTATTAAATTTTGATTCCAGTTCTTTAAGAAGTTTACTTGGATCATTGGTTTCTTAGATTAATAATTTAAATTTATCTTCCATCGTTGATATTATCAATCCGATGGCTTTATCTATTTTGTCTGCATTTTACTTTTCTCATGGCGGTTTTCTATTAATTCAAGTTCTTCTATTGTCATGCTTGCAGATCGCCATAAAGCTTCTACTTGTAACATGACTTTCAAATTTAATTTCCATATTGGAAAATTGTTTACTAATTCCATTAGTTCAGTATATTTATGACAAAAACAACTTGACCTAGTTTTCAATACAATGAAAAACATAGAAAGGCGAAAACTAACAACGTTGATTCAAATTATCATGTACAGTAATCGAGTAATTTCTGAACGGTGTGCTGTTTAAAAGGGAAAATATCACGTTATCCTTTACCAAAAGAAACAACAGTCACATCATGTTCAAATACAGCATATATATTTCAAGTTTTCGGAGATACAGTATCTTGGTGAAGTCGTAAAAGATGTGTCTCGACTTTATCTTCGACAGAAGCTCAATTTGTTATTTTATCAGAAGCTTGCCAGGAAGGAATACTAATAACCCAGCTTTATTATCTAAATCATCACTATTTTTAGCTGCCATGATACTACTAAAATAATATTTCAAGTCTCCGAAATATTATCTGGGAATTTAAGCATACCGAGATGAAAAATTATTTTCCACATTTAGCAACAAAATATATTCAATAACTACTGGAAAATAACAGGATGGAAAACGCTAAGCCATCAGGAAATGTAAAGTTACTTCTCGAAAAAGTGCTTTGTTTTTAATAAAGAACTTTTTAAGAGTATAATAGGCATTTTATTAAATTTAAGTGTAAACACAAGACCAGACTTTTCTGTTGCTAGTTCAATACTTGGAAGAAAAGTATGTAATCCCTCTGAAAGAGATTAGACTGAGGCAAAACTGATTTTAAAGTATTTAAAAGGCACACAAGATTTAAAATTAAGACTAGGAAACTCACAAGACTCCGTTAACCATCGACTTATTGGAAATGCTGAATCTGACTGGGGAGGAGATACAACAGATCGCAAATGAAATACAGAATATATATTTCAGGTTTTCGAAGATACAGTGTCTTGGTGTAGTCGTAAAAGATGTCTCGACTTTATCTTCGACAAAAGCTCAATTTGTTATTTTATCAGAAGCTTGCCAGAAGGAATATGGTTTAATAAATTACGACAAGACTTCATCTTAAAAATAAAAGATGTCCACTTATGTTTGAAGACAACCAAAGCTGTCTTAAGTTTTCTGAATTCCGAAAACATAAGTCGTAGATCAAAACACATAGGTACAAGATACCACTTTGCACATGAACTGCTGAAAATTAGACAAATCGAATGCAAGTATTCTCCCTCAGCTAGAGGACTTATTAACAATTCCAATACAACACGTGAAAGTTGATAAATTAGGAACACTGATAAGTATTTTATAACCTTTCAAATGATTAATCATTGAGAGAGGGTGTTGGATAGCAATGTTTAAGCTGGCGCTAGAGCGCTGCAATTATAATTTGAATATAGATGGCGTTGTATAACCTATTTTTTATTCGTGTTGTCCCTGATCGAAGCGAATCTAGCTTCACTGTTGTATTAGCAGTAAATTAATGTTTATTATGCAAATACATTCACCTTCATAATTTGAATGCGCCAAGCACACTTCCAACAGATTTATGTGAGGGAAAATTATTTAATCCTTGTAACGCCTCCCTACAAAGGCGGTTTCAGAGTATACAATTGGTCATTTGGTAAACCTCTGGCAAAATTAAGTTAACTAGATTGATCAACTTAAGAGTAATTCTAACATTCAACAAGTACACACCAAAAAGGAAAAAGGAAAAGATTTAATACTTTGAATTAAACTTTTAACTATCCAGAAAAATATTATCTTATCGATAATATGACTAACAATAACTTTCGTCAAAACTTTTGACTTAGATAATTGGTTAAAGCTCAATTACTCAGTCAGTTCCAAAAAAAATAGCTTAAGACCTCTAAGCTAAATTTACGTTTTACATTAATTAACAGGATTCAGCTAACTTGCTATAAATTGCATAAGCAACTTGTATTTAACGATTACAGTCCATCCGTCTCGAATCTTGCTTCTTCAAATATTGGCACTCATCCAACTAAAAAAGCGATAAAAAGTTCCTACTTACCTTCTTCAGTATTACAGCAATCGTGTCACCAATGAAGAAACGCACTGTAAGTGATTCTGATTACTTAACAGTGAATCTTTGAATCGTGGAACTGCTGAAACATGGCGACCTATGTTCCAATTCGTGTTAGCCCTATTAAGTCTGCCGTCGTCAAGGAAACTAACACTGCCTCTTGTTTGCGAAAATCCTTTTTTCACAAACGAAATCGATGAACTAAATTCATCCCAGGAATCTTCAAGTTGATTCACACACTTCAAGTTCATGCACAGAATATAAGCATTTACACCTAAGTCATTGATATTCTTCAATGACTTAGCAATTAATGAGAGAATCCTTTCTTCTCATTCAGTTAGGCACAACATCTTAACAGGAACTGTTTTGTAGCACTGCAAAACTCACACACTCTGCAGTTGCTTAGTAACTGCCCGAATGTTTCTTTTGCAACAGAGCATAACATCCGCTCCGTTAACAATTACATGCATGCATTATTCTCATTTGTTGAGCATTGTTGGATGTATGAACGTTGTTGGATTTTCTCCGGCTTTAACTCTATTCACTTCAGTAGCACTATTTTGTAATTATCTGGGCATAATGGATATATCATGGGAAATATGGTGAGTAACTTAAATTCACATTTTACATGTTGACTATAATTTCACATTACACAATCCACAATTTACCATTCCCTTTTTGTTGCCAATGCGAACATCAATCTGATAGTATTCATCGAGGGAGTTGGTGCATTAGTTTTGTTGTAGTTAATTTCTCTTCTTTCAATATAAACGTTTACGACGAGTCTGACTTTTTGTTTCGTGATGCTTCCATTCGCGTCTTCTTTCCTTTTAAATACCCATTTGGTAGATAATGGTTTTACGTGTTTCGTATTGTAACTGGTTTCCATGTCGTTCGACTTTCAATACTAGATATTTCTTCTTCTATTGCTTTCATCGAAAGTTTCTTTTCCTCACTTTGCATAGCTTCAGTGTACAATTTTGGCTCAACTTTCTTTATTTCTTGATCGCCCTTTGAAATGTGATTCTCGCTATATTTCTTCTCTTTAATCTCAGACATACGTATATTGTCTTGATTATGTTGTTATTCAATTCTGTCTTCGATTCCTCATTTTCGGATTCGGAATCGGAATTTGTTTTATTTTCTACTTCGTCTGAGTTTTCATCAATTTTTTCATCTCTTTCACTATGAGGTCCTTTCACTTCGTATTCTTCATTCGAATATTCTTCATCATCATCTAATATAAATCACTTCATTAAATTTTCATATTCATCCATATTAGTGACTTCATCATCTAGATGACTATATTCCGGGATCTTTTCGTCTACATATACATTTCTTGTTTCTTCTAATTTATTATTATGTTGTTGATTGTCTTATAGCCTGACTTTACTTGAATATCCCACAAAAATTCCTTTTTCACAACGTTTATCGAGTTTATATAATAAATAACCATCAATTAGATCACTATAAAACAAACTCTTTACTCATAATATTTCGTTCCTTCTAATCGGATAAACATCTTAAGATGAATAATTGCGGGGGATGTTTCAACTCCTGTTTACAGAATTCATATTCAAACTGAACTTATAATAAAACAATCACTTATTACGTAAATAAAGAATTGATAACATAGTATAACAATTTCTTAGTACGTAAAATCAATACAATCATCATCATAATTGTAATATATGTAATTGTCCTTGTCTGCATTATCATTTATAAATACAAGGACAATGAATTGGGCATTGTCGATATATTTTCACAGATTCAACAACCAATTACTTTTCCTTGACGTCAGGATTTCGCAAGCAACTCAAAGTTTCACCACTACTGTCTACAGGAAGCTCATCTATTCAGGAATTATAATGAACTTTGATTAATATATTCTCCTTTCAATTAAAATAAATATTGTAACCATGTTTATTTACAGTGCATTCGCACTTTCTAATAACGAAGAAACCTTTCATTCTGAACTGAACACTATTTACAAATTACTGCTTCCTAATGATTTTCTATGTCGGCTTATGATGCGTCATTTCAAGAAAACCATAAGGAATTACTGCAATAATGACAAGCCCCCTCAAAATAAACAGGAACTTTGTTTTGTGTCAATTGACTATCATTCTGATTGCTGCCTGCTATTCAAAAACTGTGTAAACCTTTTAACATCTGCATTATTACGCCGGCTAAACATACTATACATGATATCCTTCATAAAACAACGCCTCAACAAAATAGCTCCGAATAGCTGAGTTGTATATGCATTACAGTGCTATCAAGACACTTGTCTTTATCTGGCCGCGACACGCAGAACTATACAGCAGCGGGTGGCGGAGCATTTTAGGGAGTTTCACAATCGAAACACAGACTACCTTAATTTTTTTCATGCCAGCAAGAGATATCATGGTATCAAATTTCATTCTCCGAAAATTATACCGAAGTGCAAAGATCATTCCAAAAGAAAATATTTAGAATCCTGCATCATATTACAGCTTGAAGATTCATAAAATGATCACCTTTCAGCCCTCACCATGGCTGAATATGGACTAAATTCAATTGCACAAAGAAGAAATAGAAGACAAATGAAACAGAAAGAAAAAAATCAATAAGTTAAAATTTGATTACTTAATTATTTTGATTTATTTTGCAGATCCTTCCGTTCCTTCTTCCCTGCTTTTTATAACCATCAATGACACCAATAATTTGCCTCATCTTCCTCCACCAACAGGATCCAGATAATAAACTTTATTAATATATCTGCAAATGAACATCTAATTTCCAGTACGAGGTCCTTCCATAGCAGCGAGCCATCGCTGCCAGGACTCCATTCAGTTGTATGTCGCCCCAATATCTCAATTATTGTGATATCATCTTTGCGACATCATACTCACTGTATAAAACCACATTACCTGCCTGTAAAAAAACATTCCTTCTTAAAGAATTGCATTGTCAATTCGAAACCTAGATCGTTTGTAATTGAGTTTTTTAATCTTCCTGATGTTCTCATATTTTGACCTGTCGGCTAATGTTTGGATAATTTATTCTGAATTTTAATTTGGAGGCAACACCCATTGTATTCATAATATCAGATGAGATATCATTATTTTTATTCATCTTAATTAATTTGTTATCTTTATAACATATAATTTGGACATCGTTTTTTTTCACAAATCTTTGTTGGTTTCTCTATCTCTACATCTGTATATCTAAAGTCTTTAAAAAAGTCTTTTAAAAATAAGACGAAATATTGCCGGAATGATGTAATAGTTAAGATGTTTATTAATGAGTAAATGTATTGATGGTATTTTAAGAAGATAAATTCAATTTATTCCTGATGGTTTAAGGTGAAGTAATATTATGCATGTTTCAAGAATTTGGCGACATCTGATGAAATTTTTAAAATTAAAGAAGGAACAGGTGTGTGTGAAAAGCATCAAGTGTGGATAATATATCTTCGAGTTATCAAAGATAGAAAAAAGAAGGGGAGGATTGAAGAATGATCTTAAGAAGGTAATGAGAAGAGTTTTACAAGAAAACGATTTTAGGATTTAATTTTGGCAATTTCATTAAATAAAGACTTTAAAATTTAAAAATTTTTAAGAATTTGAAAGTGACTTTGTATAAAAAAGGACATTTAGAAGATCAATAAAAGAGACATTTAGAATATTTATAAAAAAAGACATTTGGAGGATTTTTTGAATAATGAAAGGATATCGTAATTTGGGCTTGTTAATTGAATTTTATGAACTTGATTGAATTCACTTTCTCTATTGTTAATATAAGATTTGTTTTTAAATTCTTGATTTGTATTATTATTCGTTTGGAGTTTTGGTAAGAGATGTAATTCACTATTCCTAGAAATTTTTATACATGGCTTGATAAAGTCTTTGAAAAATAAGACAAAATATTGCCGGAATATTATAATAGTTAAGATATTTATTAATGTGTAAATATATATTGACGGTATTTTAAGTTATAAATGTTTTATTTTGTTTATTTTTGTTTTCTACAATCTTTTATCTTCTGTGTTCTATAAACTTCTTTTTAAATAGTTTTGAACTATATCTTTTTTGTATGGATACTGTGTTCTGAAAAAAAATAAAGCATCTGGTTTCTTTTCAACTTTTTTTCATAGTCTTCATAAGATATGCTATTATTCTTATTAACTAAACGTAAGTTCAGAAATGGGAGTCTTCCTATATTTTCATTTTCTAAAGTGAATTTTATATTTTGATGAATGGAATTTATAAATCGATGAAACTTAGTAAACTCTCGTTGCATGCCATGCCATTTTATCAGAATATCATCAGCATATCTAAAGTATCTCATTGGGTATCTCAAGTATCTGGTACCAAGATTTGTGTAACAAAACGATGTCAAAATTATTGTTTTATAAAGATAACAAATTAATTAAGATGAATAAAAATAATGATAAAGTTTTCGCCAGCACTTAGACATGGCTTCTTCAGTGGAGATGATTCGAGAGACGGCTCCTCTATTTAAGCCGTGAAGGACCAATGAGAAAGGGCGACCTATCATTGGTGACTTCAAACTTCAATAGCAGCAGGCCTGGAGAGAAGATACATCTGGCGGTGATCACTGGCAGTTGGATCGGCTGTAAATACAGAAATACATGGCGTTGTTTTGTAGATTTTATAGTGTTAAAATCTAACCCTTCAAATTTTATCGAGGCAATTTGATTTTCATAATGAAATTTGCCGAGCCATCGAAGATAAGCAATTTTTGCATGTCTGGAACGCGCTGTTCATTGTTGGAGCGGATATGCTACGTGATAGTAGCGAGCGATCTTCTTTGTCCATCTGATTGTTGCATGAGAGAAGCAACCTCACATCGTGTTGAGAAGAACATTCATCAGTGTGTCTGTGGGCAGCCTAGATCACGATGTTTCTTGGATAGGCAGTCAGCATCACGATGTTCATAGGATAGGGGCAGTCTGGATCACGATGTTCCTTGAATCAACAGCAGCGAATAGATAGGACTATTGCGATATAAAAATCCTATCGAGAAGTTCATCATAAGGAAACACTGCTAGGTTATATGAAATATATTTTTGTTCCGTTTCAATCGTCCATTGAATGTAAAATAGTGACTGTGTTATTAGTATCTATTTGCAGGGAGTGAAATCGAGAAAGTTCAACGCACATAAGATGGCGGATAGAACAAAGTTTCAATGTGCTCTGAAAGGAAAAAGGATACATTGAAGGAAACGGAAATCGACTCGATAAATAAAGGACAAGGGATTAATCGATATAAGAAATTCCTGAGCGAAAGGTTGGGAAAGATACATAAAGATTTGTAAGTAGAACTTTCCTCAACATATTCATTTATTAGAGTGCCTAGAACGCAATCGAGGAGATAACTAGCGATTCAAATAGTTGAATAAAAAGAAACTGAGAAGATATTTAAACTGAATTAATTCGTTCAAGTTTAGATCAGTGAAAGTCAACATATTATGTACTTTCGGTGAAGTCTCAATTCTAATGTTTCCTCAGCTTTATTTCCAAGTGTTAAGATTCGTCGGCTGTTGGATTAAATGAAGAATAACTGTTTATCCTATTCAATTGTAAATATTGAATCCTGAACATTGGTGCTTAATCTATTTAAGTATAGGATGAGTGAACAAGTGACATTGACTATATCTTTTAATAAGAAGTGTTACGAATGTAAACTTGTAGAAAACAAGATATGCAGAACAAGCTGTTGTTCATTAAATGTGAAATGAATATTTAATGATTGTTTTATCATTCTATTTAATATAGTTAGTCATTTCAGAACACGCATCTAGTTTTCATTACACGTCTTTATTACTCTGTTGTTTACTACTCTTAAGAAGTATTGATAAGTTTAGGGTTTAAGTTGCGTTGATTTTTAAGAGTTAAGACATCTCTATAGACTTAAACATTGATTTCCAAAATATAATATTATTTGTTGTAGAATAATTAATAAGATTTTACATGTTTACAAATATATGATTAGCACTATACCTGGTGGAAGCGAGTAGCTCCAAATTAATAAGAAAAGAAATAGAAAAACAAAAAGAAAAGAAAAAATAGAAAGAAGGAAAGGGAAAAGAATATTCTCTAACGAAAAAAAAGAAAGAAAAAAGATGAATGAAGGTTAAAAGATTAGGAAATTGGAAATTTAATTTTCTCATTTTTTTTTTCAATTTTTCCCTCTCATTATATTTTATTTTATTTTATTTTGTTATTGGTTTTATTTCCTTTTATTTTATTTTCATTTTATTTTATTTTCATTTTATTTGTTTGTTTTTCCTTTTCTTTTCCCTTAGAGGAGCCGACTGTCTTTCGAATCATCTCCACTGAAGAACAAACGTCTAAGTGCTGGCGAAAGCTAAGGAATTTCTTTTAAAATTTTAATATTTAAAATTTTTAATTTTTAGACTTTTATGTTGTTTGTGTGCGGGCTGAACTTTTAATCAACATTATTGGCACATTTAAAAAACTTTATAAAAATAATGATATCTCATCGGATATTATGAATACAATGGGTGCTGTCTACAATTTAAAATGCAGAAATTGCAATAAAATTTATTTAAGCAGCACTGGGCGCACATTAAAAGAAAGTGTATTTTAACATATTAGGACCTTTAATAACAACAAATAAGGAATCTCTGACTGGACAGATCACTGCCTAACAAAAAATCATAACCCAGATCCGTTAGTCAATATACTATTTCAAATTTCTAATGAAAAAGACAGATTCATGATAGAATCTTGTGTTATAAATTCCTTTCCTTGTACAAATAAGGATAAATTCCTAAAGATCAGTGGATTTACACTCAATAAATTGAAGAAATGTGTAAAAAACAAAGATATTTAAGCTAAACAAAGCATTTTACCTGCTTTGCAAATTGATTACAAAAGGGAGAACATGAACGAAACCAGCACGTGAATAAATTAAAATTGCCTTTCTGTTTCAATTATGAGGAGGAGGCGGGAACAGCTGTTTC
>JAFIDM010125286.1:154500-173340 GCA_023159025.1 Thereuonema tuberculata | reverse complement strand
CAAACTTACCTGATTTTCAGTTTTTGGCTAATGTATAACCATACTTTTTCTTTGTATCCTCCATTTACTAATATTTTGCGACGAAAGGCATATATCGTGCATAGTTTGGAAGTAATCGAGTAAGCTCCTCCATATTGAATTTCGGAAAATTGAGAATTTTCGTGAAATCGTCTTGCTGCTTTGTGATTGGCTGGCGTTGTAATTAACGCCGAATTCTGATTGGTGTCGCCCAGCTTTGTCGCTGTCGCGCAACGCAGCTGTTCAAATGCTTTAAAGGTCTGCGTACAGCGACAAAATCGCAGACATGACGTCAAAAATCGCAGAAATGACGTCATTCTTGCGATTCCGAGGCCGACGAGAAACGACAGGCCGAGTTGCTGACGTCATTTTTTTGAGTCACGTGACCCCATTGAGTCCGAGCGAATTTCATTGCCTTGAAGCTTCAGACTCGTCACAGATAACACACTGTCTTTTTGATTAAGCTAATTAAAAATATGAAACTTAGACTAAAATAGCTTTCAATTGATTTTCATAAATTTTACTTATCTATTAAGTATTTACAGTTAATACTTATTATTATTTTAATTTAATAAAACTTGAAAAGGCCAAACGATTCGTTTTATTTTAGTAATTACTTAGTTATTTTTTTTAAATAAATTTTATAAACATAAAATGTATTATTTAAAAAAAAAATATTTTAAAGATATTTATATTATTAAAATATAGAAAAGATAACTTACTGCTAAATTCATCCTGCTCATATTCACTAACAAATTATTACACACAGATGCAACTTAGGTATATATTCATGTATGTTGAGAATTTCAGTTTAAAATTTTTAAGTTATAGTTCTGAACTTTTTTAGTGAATTTTCCACAAAAAAAATTAAAATATGTTGTGTAAGAAACATAATTAAGTCCAGTAAATTGCATTACTTTTCTTGCTATGGATATGAAACAATATTAATCATTTTGTTAAGAGCATGATGTTCATAGATATAACAGTATCTTTATAAAAAATAGTAATAATAATAATAATAAAAACAATAGCATGTTGATTTTGGAAGCATCATTTTATTAATGATTTCAACAAAACACAGTGCACGTAAATTTTTTATTCAAATTACTGTTATTTATTTAGTATTATTTTTCATCTAATTAATAAACCACTGAACAGCAATTACACGAAATCTACTTTTCAAAACTTATATTTTATATGCATACACAAATTAATATATATATAGTGCAATTTAGTTCATTTTTGATTTATAAACTGATTATTAAATACTGAGATTTCTTAACAGTAACTTACCTTTCTCCTTTGCAATTGAATGTGATTCCAGTACAGGTCTAGTTATTAAGAGAATTCTTTTTCAGTACGCACGAGAACGTTTTATTTTTGTTACGTTAATATCAAATAATTCATGAAAATAAATGAGGAAATATAATCTATGTACTTGCCATATCTTCTTAATAACAGTGATATAACAATAATCACAAATTTCTTGATGATGTCTTCCATACCTAGATTTTTTTTCTTTATTTAAATAATCATCAAAATGGTTTCTCTTTCATATAAATTTTTGGTCCTGAAAAGGACCTTTTCGACAGTAACCCTTCTTTCTTCTTTTCCAGTACTCTACATTCTTTCTTCCGTCCATTTTGCTCCAGTCTTCTTTTTTGCCTTTTCTTGAAGACCCTCTGATTTTTTTTCCTGAATTCTTCTCTTCTCCATCTATTTTCATTTCTTCCATGTCTTTTGACCTCTTTGATCTATGTAATCTGAGTCTTGGGGTATCAAAATAAACTATTTTTTTTTAATAATTTATTCTTGAACAACTGTAATAACTTATTATTTACTGTAATAACTTATGCAAATTTTAAACAAACATTAAAAATTATAAGAATGAAAACAAAAATTCTTAGGTCATTCACTTTCTTTCTTAAATTCTGCTCCAGTCTTTACCATTCATTCTCTCAAATATCCCCTTCTTTACACAGACTGCATTCTTGCACTAATTGACATCACTCATCTTCTCACATATTCCTTTCTACATTCACAGTCTAAACAAACATTTACACTGCACTCACTTGCACATATTCAAATCATTTATTTTCTAGGGAATAAGAGATTTAAATAGGCTGACTGTGTACATTTACAGGATGACATATTAATACTGACTATATTGACTGGCTGTACATTAGACTGGCTATATGTGTGTATGTATATTTATATATATACTGTTTTATGTATCTAACTATTTTATAAAATATGGGGGGATTTATAATTTAAAAGTCAGACACTACCTTCCCAGTTTAAACAAACATTTACACTGCACTCACTTGCACATATTCAAATCATTTATTTTCTAGGGAATAAGAGATTCAAATAGGCTGACTGTGTATATTTACAGGATGACATATTAACACTGACTATATTGACTGGCTGTACATTAGACTGGTTATATGTGTGTATATGTATATATACATATACTATGCTTTATGTACCTAACTATCTTATAAAATATAGTATAATATAGCTAACTGAAAAACAACAAGTGTAATTCATTTTTTTTTAATTCTTGACTAGTACAAATTACAATAATTGGATGAGTACATAAAGTACTTTAATAGCTCATAATTAAATTGTTCTATTCTTCAATTTGATTAAAAGTTCTTAGATCAATAATATTAATATCTTTGCTCGGCATTGCTTAAGTTGCTTAAGGAGTCTTATCGTTGAAGGATCACTAACACACTGATTATGGAAGTTTACACAAAGTAAATCACATGAAGTTCCGTCACTGCTTAATAAATAATAAATTCACTCACTAAAATACGTTTGCTAATTTCGCACTCTTTCAAAATTAGCACACTAAATCTTCTACTTGAAGATCAATCAAATAATAAACTTATAGATTTAATCACTACCGAAGTAACACACTTGGTTCTTCTGTAATTCAAAAGCACTAACTATTTTGCACTATCTTGCCGATGTCTTATTCTCTTCACTTTAAGATAAAGTTGTAATATCAGCTTCTTCAAAATTATTCACTTGCTACTATCGATGATATTCACCCCCTAAATGTTCGTTGTTATTTCGTAGATTATCCACTTGTAACTTTTAGTAATAAAATTTCGTACCCATAGTTCATGAAATGATTTGACTACGTTGACTTCTTACTGTAGAAGCACTATCGCTTATTAACTTTCCGACTTCTCTTGATTTTCCCTTTTACTTGCTTTCATAAACACTCGAATGAATAACCTGCAATGTGGTCTTCTTTTGAATCAATCGTCGGCTTTCTATTCTCAACTTTGTGCAGTCTTCGTTTGAACCATACAGCGAATTGGATTAGGCCTAACGGAATTTCTCACAACGAAAGTATCGCTCAAAACTAACTAACCGTAAATAAATTGCTGCCAACTTGTCTTATATGCAAAACACCCACTTTAGAAGGGCGCATAAAAACACACAAAGAAGGTAACCCCATTAGACCTGTTATCAATGCTTATGGAAGCCCTGTTCAAAATATTGCAATATATATCAATAGTATAATAAAAAACTTCAAGCTTCCCAGAGAAGAATTAATAATCAGAAACTCACAAGATTTAATTAAGAAAATTGAACAAATGTTTCAAAATAACAGAAAATTTCATTTGTACTCATTAGACATAGAGAACATGTACACAAACATACCTGTTGAGGAAACATTAAATATACTAGAAGATTTGGCTTACAAAAACAAAGAAATTTTATTAAAACATAATTTGGACAATAGAGATTTAATGGAATTAGTGGAACTGATAAGGCAAAATTCTTATTTTAAACACCAAGAAAAAATATTCAAACAAATAAAAGGTTTTCAATGGGTTCACCATTATCAGGTACATTATGCAACATCTATATGAACTATTTTGAATATAAATTTCTTAATGAATGTAAATATAATCTAAAATATTTTCGTTATGCGGATGATATTTTAATAATTTGGTTTGGCACTGATGGACAATTTGAAATTTTCTTCAAAAATATAAACAAAAGAAATAAAGACATAAAGTTCAAAATGGAGAAGGAAGTAAATAAGGAACTAAATTTCCTTGACCTATGCTTAATAAATAAGGACAATAAAATAGTTTTAAAATATTACAGAAAAGAATTCAAGAGTGACCACTTATTAAACTTTGCATCAGGACATAGTTTACATATAAAACGAAACATCATTGAAAATTATTTAAGAAGGATTGATAGGTCATCAAGCTGTGAAGAAGATTACAAAATAGAAATTGATAAAATGAAAACAATTCTAATGAAAAATGGATATACTGAAATTTTTATCGATAATACTATCCAAAAGTTCAACACATTCAAAATAAAGGAATTGGATATGGATAAGGAAAGGAAAAAAGTGTTTATTCCTTACCTAAATAAAAATAGTATTGGACTGCAAAGGATTTGTAAGAAATTTAACATTGATGTAGGTTTCTATTACAATAATAAAATAAAAAATATTATTTGTAATAAAATAAATACAAGTGACAAAAAAGGGGAAATGGGGGCTTTTACAAAATAGAATGCATGATTTGTGATGCGTTCTATCTTGGAGAAACCAAAAGAACAATAAAAGAACGGGCATTGGAGCATAATTCATACATAAAAAACAAATTAGAGGAAAAATCGGAATTGGCTGAACACTGTATGAATAAAAATCATTGTGGAAAAAATGAAATCAAAATTGTATGTATTGAAAAAGATTATAAAACGAGAAAAACCATGGAAAGTCTACTAATTAGAAATACCAAAAAGATAAATATTAATAGAAATGAAGGTGTTAATGTAAACAAATTTATTGTGGGAATGGCCAAAGAGTTTAACAATATATGTATTTCAAATTGTAAAAATAAGGTGAAAATTAAAGAATTAGGAGAATAGCATTTGTAAGTGTTGTTGTAACAATACAATTTCATGAATGTCTCATATCTGTATAGTTTTCCTCTACTTGTTTGTAACGTATTGTTGTTGTTTTTAGGCTTTGAAAAAGAAAAGAAGTCATGTCTTTTCGAAAATTAAGAAATATTTATTTCAATAAATGTATGGTTTAAACGTTTATTTTGTTTTTATTTTGAAGATTTGAAGACCTTTCAATAGATAGAATGTCTAGAAGAGGGAGAATTAAGAAGACTTATGGTAAATAGTGGTGTATTTTTTTTATTTACAACTAGGCCATTATGAACAGATTGATTCGTATAGATATTTAAAGAAGAGATATATTTAGATGGATGTTGGTTGATATAGATGATAAATGAAGATCATAGCTTGTACACGCTATTCTTGGTGACAAATTGATTGTGACTATTCTTTCGAGTGAAGATAACCAAATTTTGATAAATTGTGACTCTAGATATACAGTTGTGCGTGAGTGAAGACAAGGTTCTTCAAATAGATGGCAACTTTATTTAGAGTCTGTTCTTGAGCTTTATTGATAAACATCGCATAAGAAGGTCTTATCGGAAATTGCCTTCTTGTGAAAGTGAATCCAAGTAGATTATCGTTTGTTTCCATAGACAACCTCTGGATGAAAACAAAATCTCCTTTGTGAGTTCCTGTTATAATCTCAGCACTTTAATACTCTCTAGTCTCTCCTTGTATTCTTTAACTTATTACTCGATTGATGTTATCGACACTCTCATTCTTCGGAGTTGGAATTGTGCATTCATTGATTTCAGGTAAGATATTTTTTCGATCAACAGGTGGAATTGTTCTATTTCGTGACAAAGATTATTAGACAATGTTATCATACCTTCTTTATGTGGTTCTCGATTGTCTCCGATTCTGACAAAATATTCGGAAAATTTCTCTGATTTTGGTCATCTTGGTTGATGTACCACATAATTATAGTGAGTTTTTGACTTTGACGTGATTCCAGGTTTTTGATTTACAAATAATGATTGTTATGGTATCTTTCTAATAGAAATACTGCTTCTTTCTTTCTTGACCCTTTTTTTTATTCCAATTGATACTTTTGAGTGGTTCTTGAGTTACTAATAATGATGGTTTTTCAGTTACAAATAGTGATTTTTCAGTATTCTACCTAATAGAAATACTACTTCTTTCTTTCTTGATTCTCTTTTTTTGTTCCAATTGATACTTTTCAATGGTTTTTGAGTTACGAATAGTGATGTTTTTTGAGTTACAGATAGTAATTTTTTAGTATTCTATCTAATAGAAATAGTGCTCTTTTCTTCTTGACTCTATTTTTCATATACCTCTCTTTTTTATTTTACCAATAGTGATTTTTCAGAATTCGACATAATACAAACTTTGCTTCTTTCTTTCTTGACTCTCTTTTTTTATTCTAATTGATACTTTACAGTGATTTTGACTTACAAATAGTGATTTTTCAGTATTCTATCTAATAGAAATACTGCTTCTTTCTTTCTTAAATCTCTTTTCTTTATTCCAATTGATACTTTTCAGTGGTTTTTGAGTTATAAACATTGATGGTTTTTGAGGTACAAATAGTGATGGTTTTTGAGTTAAAAATAGTGGTTTTTTCAGTAATCTTTCTAATAGAAATAGAGCTTCTTTCTTTCTTGACTCTCTTTTTTGTAATCCAACATCTCTCATGTACACGTGCTTGTTTTCACATATCACATAGAATTTGATTAAGGAAGAATATTATATTTTAAAATATTGCAACGGGCCGGCAATTATAGTTCGAATTGTCATTTTCAATTCATTGTCTAATTGTCAAGAAATAAGCAGACGGATCGGAAAAAAAAATCTTCAGATTCCAAAAAAAAAAGGTTGAATACATTCATTATTTAATGGGAGGATGGGAAGGACACGTAAGTCAAAAACAATATAACGTGAGATATAGTCATGGTTGTCTAATGGATAAGACGTTTGACATCGAATCAGACGGTTGCAGGTTCGATTCCTATCGCGGATGTTTCATTGTAAAAATTATTTCTATTTTCCATTCTCTCAGAAAAACGCGCCGGACAGACAGACAGTGAAATAAAAGATTTTAGTAATATAGATTCTTATATGCAATAGTCGATGAACTCGACTTGAGAACAGGGAAAACTATACGTATTTAATCAGACTCTTGCCCATAATATGTATCAGATGATATAATCACAAGGCTTAGTCTGCATATAACGCACTGTGAATTAAATGTGCAGAGAAATCTTGTCTGGCACACTTGGGAAAGCAATCCGACTATATCACGATTTAACACTGAAGTTTATTTTGAAGCACTATATCCACTTAAGAACTTTAGTTTAACTATAACTGAAGTTAATAACTGCAATGAACTGAGAATTAATCCGCACTGAATTTTCTTACACTTTGCATATCTGAAATTCTAAGCACTACGAAAAAAACTCATTTCATTCTCTTCGAGAAAGCAATTGAAATAAATAAACTTTGAGTTGAAATCTATAAGAAGCACGGTAACAGTAATTGTTTAATCGATTCTTTACATTCAAGAATACTAAATATCATAGCACAATATGTTATGTTTTTTTATATTTTCATGTGACGTTATCTTGTAATAGTTCAAATTAATTTCCTTATAAACCTTGTACACTTAATTTCACATTACATTCCTTTCAGCAACAGAGTTTTAATTGTCTATAAGAGTTAATAGCTAATAGTATCTTTTTATCTTGACCTATTCATTAGATGAGATTTTTCTACTCACAGCATGGTAAATGCTATTGCCGTGTTGATTCCACAATTATCCCTTCCTCTGATTTGGAATTCCTAACTTCATGCTTTGTTCCTGTGTCTTCACTCGATGATTCTTTTCCATCCGTCTGAAGCAAATCCTGCAATGCGGAGATATCTTGAACCAATCAGGATGAGAAACACCTCAACTTGAATCGTCAACTGCATCATCATCTTTACATTGCTCTCATAGATTATAGCTTCCTTCTGCGCAGTTTTCTGCGGCTGTCGTTACGTCGGCTTTTTCCATTCTGTTCCCAAGCAAGGTTGGTTAGCATTTTTATCACAGTTTATCATTACGTCACAATTATTCAAAAATAAATATTTCTTTCATTATTCATTTACTATTTAATTTACATTCCAAGCCTATTGGAGATAATTATTGATTAATATTTACGTAGTGAATGATGGTATCAAAACTCCCCCTGCTTCTAATGTAAATTAAATACCTATCATTCCTAACAATGTAATAAATTTATTTATTTTCTGTGGTCCAAGTGGCTTCGTTAATCCATCTGGAATATTTTTTAAGGATTCCGTATATTCAACTGATAATTCTTTATTTTCTACAGCCTATCTTATGAAATGGAATTTTATGTCAATGTGGCGACTTCTGCTTTCATTAATGTAGTTAGTATCTAATTGTATGGCCGCTTGATTGTCATAATAGATCGTACTTGGTTTCACTATGAATTCCAATTAATGGACTTCGTGCAATATGTTACTCGCAGATTTGTACTAAGTAACACTTAATGCTATTGCAATGTATTTGGCCTCTTGAGTTGAGGTTGCCACCATGCGTTGTTTCCGTGTCACCCAATGTATAGATCCATTGCTAAGCATTAGCACACATCGTTACATTGATTTTCTATAGTCTTTATCATCTGCCCAAGTTGCGTCACAGTATGAAACTAATAGTTTATTATATTTTGAGTATACTAGTTTTAAGGATTTTGTACCCTTTAAATTCTTTAGGATTCTTTTAAGTTGTGTATTATCTTGTTCCGTTGGATTTCCATTATTTCTACACAAATGGTTTACAGCATATTACATGTCCGGCCGGCATGAGTTACACAAATAATTTAAGCTGCCTACTACACTTCGATAGTAGGTTTGGTCTTTGGGATTTAGAATCTTAATATCATCTTTATTCATTTTCGTACATGCGTCTATTGGAGTACTGGTGCCTTTGCAGTGTTGCATTTTGGTAGTTTCTATTAAATCTTCCACATAACTTTCTTGAGATATTTCCATTTGTTTGTTAGATCTATCATACAATATTTTCATGCCTAAGAACTCGTTTATTTATCCTAATCTTTTGATTCTATATGTCTTTTCAAGTTTGTCAAAGTTCTCTCTACTGCATCTTTGATTGGGCTCATTACAAGGAAGTCATCTATGTATACGATGATTATCACTTTAGACTACCTTCCGTAGTAACGTATACACAAGGATCCGACTCAATATTGTTGAAGCCTATATATCTTAACTTGTTGTTAAGTTCCAGGTAACACTGCTTACCTGCCTGTTTTAATTTATATCGTGCTTTGGTCAGCAAAACACCGTCATTTTTTTACCTAGGGTATATTACTCCTTCTGGCATTAGTAAATAAATTTCTTCATTTAGATTTTAGTATAAATATGCAGCGTTGATATCGCACTGTTCGACGAACCAACTGTGATCAGAAGCCATAGCTAGTAGAGTTCTTATGCTCGTCATTCTGGTTTTCTCATAATCCAGATATTTTTGCTGTGTAAATCCGTTCACCATTAGGAGTGCTTTATAACGTTTTACGCTACCGTCCTGATGGTACTTAGCACGAAAGATCCATTTGGTCGTTAATGGCGTAACATATTTTGGAATTCAAACTTTCTTCCATGTATAGTGAGAATGAATATTATGTAATTCTTCATTAATGGCGGTTTTCCAATGTTCCCCTTCTTTACACGCAATCGCATCATTATACTTTTTGGATTCCTTTATCAAGCAAGTGGAAAGCTTTCAAGCTTGATGGTTGTGATCTTGTAATTCTGCCAGAACGGAGTTTCATTTGTTCCTCCTCATCGACAGTTTCGTCAATTTGAATGTCTGTTTCATCTTCTGAAGGTCTGGCTTCTTCTTTAACTTCGGATACATCAGAACTTGAGTCTTCCTGATTGATCCTATGTAGATTTGGTAAATATCTTTATAATCTATCTTCATAATCTTCAGGTTTAGTTTCTCAGCACCCACTAGTTTCTCATTAGTATATACATTGCTGGTTTCTTCTAACCTATTCCTTTCCGGCACCCCAATTTTGTATCCCATCACCTTGGGTGAATAAACCACAAAGATTCTGTGATACGCTCTGCTCCTGGAACTTGTGCGTTTTATATGCCTTAGGTATCCTTACGTAGGCAAAGCTGCCGAATTTCCGGATATGTTTCCCGTTTGGTGCATAATTATTCCCATTCCACACCTTTAATGGTATCAGGTTACCCATACTCTCCCTCTCATGAGGAGTGCGATTAAGTAAGTAATTGGCACTTTCTACTGCAAATACCCAATAGTTTTCGGGTAACTTAGAAGCTATGAGGAGTGAACGTGCACTGTCCAATAATGTTCGATGGTATCGTTCTGCTACACCATTACTCTGGGGTGAGTAAGCCGACGCAAACCGGTGCTTAATATCTTTTTCCTGCAGAAACCTTTGCAAGTCATTATTGATATACTCTTTTTCTTGATCTGACATCAGGCTTTTTACAGATTTATTCATCAGATTCTCTATGAATTTAATGAACGCTTTTGTTACTCTAGGTACTTCATCTTTTGATTTCGATAGATAAATGAATGAATCAATAAACGTGAGTATATATCTAGTCTGATAATAACTGTGAATATTGACAGGGCCACATACGTCTGTATGTACCATTGCCATTATTTCAGTGGTTCTGATCTGGTGCAATCTGTGATGTACTTTATCGGTTAGCTTCCCTAGTTTGCATGCTTCACATATTGATTCCAAATTAACGGAAATGTTCGCCATCCGTCACAGTAATTTCTTCTTAGTAATTAACTCATCTTTTTGAATGAAAGATGCCCCATGCGTTCATGCCAGAGGGTAGTGCGGTCTTCCTTCGTCATCACAAAAGAACATTGATGTGGTTTTCGTATCTCCACGTTGGGATGGTACAAATTTTCACATAGTTTTCCTTTTAGTACCCAAGACCCTTTCGCATCCATAACAGTATAATTGTGGCCTTTCATATTCTGTAGAAATTCCTTTTGGGCTAGCTGCGGTGCAGAGATCAGATTTACGCCCAATTCAGGCACATGATACACGTTGTGCAGGTTTAGCATAACACTTTTATAACGAGACACCTTGCAGACCAGTTTAACGACACCTCTTCTGATAGCTTGGATAGGCTTTCATTTAGGCTCCATGTATTTCAACGGGATTTTTAATGCGTTATATTCACTGAAATTTTCTCGCTTCCAGCAAATATGATTTGTGGTAGCACTATCTAACAACCAATCATCATTGTTCACACTCACTAGTAAACAGTTACTTGCGTTAGTTATGCTTACACCAGAATATGTACTGGCTTGATTACTGGATATATGTTTCTTACCATAACATTTATGACTTCCAAATGTCTTGTTCCTCTCTTTTGGAATGTTCTTGTCTTTGAATCGGCAGTTGCGTGCTATATATCCCTGTTTGTTGCAATTATAGCATTTCCGATTATCCGGTTTTTGCGATCGAGTTCGAAGCGTCCTCGTTCGATAGGTGTTTATCGCTACATGCTCCCTTTCATCTTGAGATTCTACTTTTCTTCTATCGAGCTCATGTAAAATCCTATCTTTAATCATTTCAAAGGTGAATTCTTGCGTTTTCTCTGTCAGTATCAAACCATGAGCAGTAGTTGGCAATCCGCAAAGAACCATCCAGCAAATCTCCTGAAAGGACATTTCACCACCACTTTGATGTAATTCATTAAGTAGTAATTTTAATTTCATGATTTCTTAATCCAAAGAATCAGTCCTTAAATTGCGTGACGTCATAAAGTTTACGCTTTAGCCTCGATTTCTTTAAGTAATCCAACTTATTATATTGTTTATCTAATTCCGTAATAAGCATACTTGGATCATCTTATTCTTTAATTAACAATCGGTAGTGGACATCCAACATCGACACAATTGTTCCATAAGCCTTTTCTGCTTTATCTTTAAGCTTTCGTTTTTCGGCTTTATCATCAATATTTGCCGCTCTCCATAAACCATCACCCATAACTGCATTTTTCATCCCAACACTCCACGGTGAATAGTTAGTTCCGTTGAACATGCTTAGCATATAACTTTCGATTCTGATTTCAGCCATCTTGAAAATTGCAAATAGTTTGCAAATATTGTGTAACTCCTGTGTATTCGGTTCGTCTAGTCACAATTCTTTCAACCGACGCCTATTCTCAGCAGTATCACTATCGCCACTATTTCTGTACCTTTTCCAGTCTATGCTAATTTGCGCAGTGGAAGCATGCTGGACCAATAACCCGCTGAACAAATAGTGATCTATTTTTTTTTTTTTTTATTCACAACTAGGCCATTGCCCGTGTACAGATTGATTCATATAGATATTTGAAGAATAGATATGTTGAGATGGATGTTTGGTAATATAGATGATAAATGAAGATCATACCTTGTGTACGATATTCTTGGTGACGAATTGATTGTGACTATTCTTTCGAGTGAAGATAACCAAATTCTGATGACTTGTGACTCTAGATATATAGTTGTGCATGAGTGAAGACAACGTTCTCCAAATAGATGGCAACTTTATTTAGAGTCTGTACTTGAGATTTATTGATAAACATCGCATAAAAAGATCTGATGGTAAATTGCCTTCTTGTGAAAGTGAATGGAAGTAGATTATCACTTGGATGCATAGACATCTTCTGGATGAAAACAAAATTTCCTTTGTGATTACGTGTTATAATCTCGGCTTCTATTATTAGAAGACAAGATTATCGGATGAACGGCATTTCAGTTGAGTTCCGTTGCAGCATCCAAACTTGGAATTGATGTTTGGCAGCAACATTATTGGAAATCCAATCTTCAATGACAAATACGTTTGAGGAAAACCGTTGAGATTCAATGTGTTCAGATACTCAGGCAGCTAGAGATGCTCGTGTTGTGGATTATAAAAAGCGTCAATTTTATTCACACTTAAATACTCTAGTCTCTCCTTATATTCTTTGACTTATCATTCGACCGATATTATCGACACTCGTTCTTCGGAATTAGAATTGTCCATTCATTGATTTCAGATAAGTTATTTTTTCTATGAACTGGTTGAATTGCTCTATTTCGTGGCAAAGATTATCAGGCAATGTTCTCATTTCTTGTTTATGTGGTTCTCAAATATTCGGCAAAATTTCTCTGATTCTGGTCATCTTGGTTGATGAGCCGCATATTTATCATGAGTTTCTTGACTTTTCTTGCTTTCAGGATTTTGAGTTACAAAAAGTGATTTTTCAGTAATATATCTAATAGTGCTTCTTTCTTTCTTGATTCTCTTTTTTTATTACAATTGAGTGGTTCTTGAGTTACAAATAATGATGGGTTTTTTTACAGTTAAAAATAGTAATTTTTCAGTATTCTAACAAATAGAAATGGTGCTTCGTTCTTTCTTGAATCTCTTTTTCTTTATTCCATTTTGTACTTTTCAGTGGTTTTTGAGTTAAAAATAGTGATTTTTCAGTATTCTACCCAATATAAATACTGCTTCTTTCTTTCTTATTTTTTTTTATTCTAATTGATACTTTTCAGTGGTTTCTAAATTACTAAAAGTGATTTTTCAGTATTCTACCTAATAGAAATGGTGCTTCTTTCTTTCTTGGCTCTCTTGTTTTTGTTCCATTGATACTTTTCATTGGTTTATAAGTTACAAATAGTGATTGTTTTTGAGCTAAAAATAGTAAATTTTCAATATTCCAAAAAATGAAAATGGTGCTTCTTTCTGTCTTGACTCTTTTTTTTCTCTAATTGAGTGGTTTTTGAGTTAAAAATAGTGATTTTTTTCAGTATTCTACCTAATAGCTTCTTTCTTCCTTGACTCTTTTTTTTTATTCCAATTGATACTTTTCAGTGGCTTTTGAGTTAAAAAGAATAATACTTTTTGAGTTATAAATAGTGATTTTTTTCAGTAATCTACCTAATTTAAATTTGCTTCTTTCTTTCTTGACTCTCTTTGTTTGTTTCAATTGATACTTTTCAGTGGTTTTTGAGTTACAAATAGTAATTTTTCGTTCGTTGATATTCAGCAATTATAGTTCTAATTATCATTTTCGAATTACAAATAAACTGACGGATGGGAAATGAATAAACAATCTTGAGATTCAAAAAAAAAGATCGAATACATTCCTTATTGGTTGAAGTTAAAGGGAAAAAGAGTTGTTGTATCTATGTTCTAATGAATAAGACGTTTGACTTCGGATCAGATCGATGCAGGTTCGATTCCTGTCCCGGACGTTTCATTGTAAAAATTATTTCTATTTTCCATTCTGACAGAAAAATGCTCCGGACAGACAGACAGACAAAGAAATAAAAGATTTTAGTAATATAGATTCTTATAAACAATAGTCGATGAACTCGACTTAAGATAGGATAAATTATATATATTTAATCAGTCTTCCAGATGATATAATCACAAAGCTTAGTCTGCATACAGGGTATTCATTTTATCTGAAGACATTAAAATAAGTAAAACTCCGATTATGAGAGCCCCAATTATCCGAGTTTCTGCTTACAACTTTCCGCAAACAACCGAGCTATCAAATATTTCTTGTTTTTTTTTTTTTTTTTTTTTTTGTTCTACACCTTCTATTTTTAAAAACTATCAAAAAAAAATTCTGAACTTGATCTCACAAACACTAAGGAAAACGAAAGAGAATTCGCAGAATATTGATGGCAATTAAACTTCATTCGTGTAGTCACTTGACCCGCTACCTGGAATCGGAGAATGGAAACACTGCTGTAGAAAACGCCAAAGTAACGTTAACCAAAAAATAATTAATGACTTTAAGTCAAGCAACTCTTTAATTATCGTAACAATAAGAATAGTATGTGTTGTATCTCTTTAACTTTCGTATTTGTTAAAATCTACATTTAAACCTACACGATTTATTTTATTTACAATTTTCGGTTTAACCGAGTTTTTCGGTTATCGAGTTAGTCTTGGTCCACAATAACTCGGAAAATCGGGGCTCTATTGTATCCCGAAAACTACATATTGGATCAAAAAACTTTATAATTAAAATTTGTTTATTTCGGAGGGGGACATCCAATGATACCAAACTCGACCCCCTATGAGGTGAGGGGTTGGAAAGAAAAACGTAAATAGAAACCCTCATTTTTTAATGCAAATTCGGATTCTCCAGAAAATTTCACATTGATTTGATGTACTGTACGTCGGGGTTGCTCGCAGATGGCGCTGTAATCGACAAAGATCAAAATGGGTAAAACATCGCTGAAAATTGGGGATATCTCAAGAAATAAAAAATCATATGAAATCAGAGAAATAAAAATGTAGATGTAAGTGATATTTCTCAAAATGCTATCCAATCACACGTGAATTAACCCCCCACCCCAACGCTGCGAGAGTGGGAGAGGCAATTATTTTATAACTTGTAATGGGAAATCCCATTCTCAACGTTGTATTCCTCCAACAAAACGAAAAGGGGACTGCTCTATCATGAAAGGCAGTGCAGTGCGATCAGAGCTCACTTATCTTTCAGAATTAGAACTGAAAGCATCTCTAAAACTTTCATTGTACGTGCGTAGGTTTTATTGCCTGCACATCTATCCTTCATTTCTACAGTAGAACAGAATTGCAAGTGGAGAATGAATCGTGCAACCGTAGAAGAAAAAATTGAAATGATTCTGATTTAGGGTAAATGTAGGAGAAACGTTTACGATACTGTTGCCTTGTACGCTGAGCGGTTTCCAGATAATGTTCGCTCTCGTTTTTTTTTTTACAAAATTGTGAATGCCTTTATCTCTGATGGCAGCGCACAAACCTAGAAAAGGAAATGAAGAAAAATTGTTACAGGAGAAGCTAATGAAATAGCTGTACTAGCAACTGTTCACCAAACTCACAGATAAGCACTAGGCAATTACAGCGCGATTCCGGAATGTCCCTAGATAGTATTGTTAACGTATTGCATCGTTGTGGGTATCATCCATATCACATTTCACTGCATCAAGAACTTCATGGCAAAGATTTTCATAATCGAGATTATTTTGTGAATGGGCTCTTTAACAACTGCAAAGTAATTCCAATTTCTTTGCTAATGTACTATTTTCAGATGAGGCTACATTCACAAACCATGGTAGCATTAATCGGCATAACCTGCATTACTGGAGTATAGAATATCCTCACTGGTTACAACAAGTTGAACATCAACGTCCTTGGTCAGTTAACGTTTGGTCTGGAATCATAGAGAACAAACTCATTGGTCCTTATTTTATTGAAGGTACTTTGAATGGAATCAGATATCGGAATTTTTTGAACAGGAACTACCAATATTATTTCCAATATAATACAAGGATGTTGCCGTGGACGTTCGACAAAGTATGTGGTATCAGCATGGCGGTTGCCCAGCGCATTATTCATCCTTGCACAGGAAGTATTAGACCGTGATTACAATGGTCGGTGGATTGGCAGAGGTGCCTCTATTAATTGGCCTGCTAGATCGCCCGATTTGACATCGCTGGATTTGTTTCTGTGGGGTTATCTAAAAGATAAGGTTTATCAACAAGTGCCAACAGACCGTGAAAACATGGTAGAACGCATAAGAAACGCCTTTGCTGAAATCCGGCAGATGTGCCTCTGTCCTGTGTACAGTCATTTGAAGACAGGATCAATAGGTGTATTGAATTTGAAGGTCGTATTTTTGAACACTTACTGTAAGTTGTACAAAACACTCCGATATGTGAGACAAGAAAAAGAAGAGACACAACAGAATACATTACAAGTTATGAAAGAATTGCCTTCCCCCCTCTCGCAGTGGGGGGTGGGTTAATTCACGCGTCATTGGATAGATTTTGATTTTGATAAATATCACATACGTCTACATTTTTATTTCTCTGATTTCATATGATTTTTTATTTCTTGAGATATTCCCAATTTTCAAACATTTTGATTTTTGTCGATTACGGCGCCGTCTGTGAGCAACCCCGACATACAGTATATCAAATCAATGTTAAATTTTCTGGAGAAGCCGAATTTGCAATAAAAAACGAGGGTTCCTATTTACGTTTTTCTTCCAAACCCCTCACCTCATAGGGGGTGGGGGATGGGGGGTCGAGCTTGGTACCATTGGATGTCTCCCTCCGAGAAGAACAAATTTTAATTATAAAGTTTTTTGATCCGATTTGTAGTTTTCGGGATATTTCAATGGCATCAGATAAAATGAACACCCTGTATAACGCACTGAGATTTAAATGTCCAGAGAAATCTTCCAGATTTATTTCATCTTGTCTGGCACACTTAGGATAGCAATCCGACTGAATCACGATTTCATACTGAAGTTTAGTTTGAAGCACTACATCCACTTGAAGCACTTTAGTTTAACTATAACTGAAGTTAATAACTGCAATGAACTGAGGATTAATTCGCACTGAATTTCTTACACTTTGCAAATCTGAAATTCTAAGCACTAATAAAAGAACTAATTCCATTCTCTTCGAGAAAGCAATTGAAATAAAAAATTAATTTTTAGTTGATATCTATAAGAAGCACACAAACACTAATTGTTTCATCGATTCTTTACATTCAAGGATACTTAATATTATAGCACAACGTGCTATGTCGTTTTACATTTTTATGTGACGTTATCTTGTAATAGTTCAAATTAATTTCCTTAAAAAGCTTGCGCACCTAATTTCACATTATGTTCCTTTCAGCGACGGAATTTTAATTGTCTATAAGAGTTAATATCTAATAGTTTCTTTTTCTCTTGACCTATTCGTTAGATGAGATATTTCTATTCTCAACATGCTGAACGCTATTGCCGGGTGGATTCCACATTAATCCCTTCCTCTGATTTGGAAGTCCTAACTTCATTCTTTGTTCCTTCGTCTTCGCGGAGGATATTCGGAGATATCTTGAACCAATCAGAATGAGACACACCTCAATTTGAATCGTCAACTGCATCATCGTCTTTACGTCGCTTCGCTTCGTGACGTCCGGCTATCTGCTTTCTTAGAACACAGCTTCCTTCTACACAGTTTTCTGCGGCTGCCGTCACGTCGGCTTTTTCCTTTCTGTTTCCAAGCGAGGCTTGTTAGCACTTTTATCAGTTTATCATTACGTCACAATTATTCAAAAATAAATATTTCTTTCATTATTCATTCGCTATTTAATTTACATCCCAAGCCTATTGGAGTTAATTAATAATTAATATTTATTAGTGAATAATAGCTTCAAAGTGAAGCAAATTGATATATTCCGACCTAGGAATTATTCCCTTTGCTGAAGAAAAAGTTCCCAAATAAATTCTAAGAAAGTCTAAGAATTCAAGAAACAAATTTAAAGAGAAGCGAAAATGCTTTTAATGTGGCAAAATGTGACGCTTAACTAAAGATTGTTATAAGAAGAAAATGTTAGGAAAATCAAATGAATAAGACAAAGAAAAGAAATAAGAAAGACTCTTATCTTATTGTGTTCCGAATTCCGACCACAGGAACGAACGTTATTCGATATTGGAGTAGCTACAAGTCTTCATTACATTCTAGTATATTTCTCCTAGATAGATCAAGATCAAGCGTTTAACCGGAAAGAAGATTAAAATGCGAGACCTATATGAACTTGGCCTGAATTCAACATCTAGTGGTAGTCATTTATCAGAAGATTGAAGATAGGAATTGAAATAGCAGTTTAAATAATAATTGTTTGTACCACTAAAGCTTTATGTAGAAAGAAGAAAATATATTTTGTTTGTCTAAATTGAATACAAGTCTCGAACTTTATTGTTCTTACTTTAAGATTACACTCTCTGCAAAAATAAATTCACAGCTTTAATTACATAATAAACACTTAATTACTACTTCACTTTGGCTTCACC